>PVJX010002489.1:0-127649 GCA_004027295.1 Dolichotis patagonum | reverse complement strand
CGGGGCGGGGCGGAGCCCGGGGCGGGGCGGAGCCCGGGGCGGGGCGGAGCCCGGGGCGGGGCGGAGCCCGGGGCGGGGCGGAGCCCGGGGCGGGGCGGAAGCAGCGCAGCAGCTCACTTACTGCTCTCATTCTGTGGGATCTGCACCAGCACCCGGAAGCGCAGTCGCAGGATCCCCGGGCTCTGGGCGTCCTCGTCACAGCCCTGCAGGGACAGGTTGAAGTTCCCGGCCATGTTGCCTGGCTGCGGGTCGTCCAGCCGGAACACCTCGGGGTTGGTGGCTGAGCCGGGGATGTAGTACTCCACGCGCTGCTCCTTGCGCTCACAGTTGGACAGGTTGAAGTCCAGGAAGGTCACGCTGGCCCGCAGGTGTGCGGGGACCACGAACTGCCAGGTCATGAGCTCGTCCTCGGGGAAGCCGGCCGGGTAGTTGGCTGACATCAGGGTGGCCGTGCCCTCACCCTCGAACACGGACTCGATGACGCATAGGCCTGGGGACAGGGAAGGTTGCACTCAGGGAGCGACTGGGCACGAAGGGCGCTGCACGGTGCGGGGGCCAACGTTTTATAACAGCACCACAGGGCACAAAGAGATAGGGTCTCGTGTAGCCCAGGCTGGCCTTGAACTCACAGCAGTCCTCCTGCCTCAGCCTCCTGAGCGCTGGGGTCACAGACACACAGCACCACACTTCGCATTGTTCATTTTGTCTCTAAAATGATTCTCTTCATTACACATTTATGTAATCCTATTCTTATTTTTTAAATCCTGCTCTTTATACTGGCTCTGTTTTTACCAGCTCACAAACCCCCTGAACACTTAAGGACTAATTTGCTAGATGTGGTGGTACATGCCTGTAATCCCAGCACTCAGGAGGCTGAGGCAGGAGGATTGCTGTATGAGGCCAGCCTGGACTACATAGTGAGACCCAAAAACAAACCAGACCGAAACCAAGACAGCCAATTCTTTGGGCCCATGGTTGAGCCCCAGGGCTGCTGGCCTTGCAGGGAGGGGACACTCACGTTTTATGGCTGTGTGGTTGGCAATGCTGAAGCCAGACATGTTTCTGTGCTGGTACCAAGGGACATGCAGAGCCACCTTCGCCCCCTCCTGAAGCTTGATGCGTGAGACTGTGCCATTGTTGCCACAGAAGGTGCCAATCCTGACCACAGCAGCAGCCACGAGGCCGCTGATGGTGTAGGCGACGCCGTCAGGGCAGCGGTCGCCTGGCCCCATCTGCTGGAGGTGCCTGGAGAAGCGCAGCTCCAGGCCGGCGCTCTTGCGGGCACGCACATCCCACACGAAGGTCTTATTGAGGGCGGGCAGCGCCGAGGCGGGGGGCTGCAGGGGGACCTCGCCCCGGGAACACAGCCCGGATGCACAGTCTGCAAGAAGCCACGTGAGACCGTGAGTGGGTGTCACAGTGGAGCCACACGGCCTGCCTGGTCCTGTCCCAGCCACCCTGGACCACAGGTATCCCCATCTGTTCCCTAGCTGCCCAAGCTGGGGCAGCCACAGTTCTGCATCTATTCTGGGGGTCTGGACCTGGGAGGCTGGGGGTCCTCGCTGGTGTCTTGGTATCAATGGGCGACCTCAGCCCCCCTGGCATTTGCGTCCCAGCCCTCAGGGACCAGGCTCCCGCTGGATACGCGGCTCAGATAAACCCCTGTCCCAGACTCTGCTTTGGGCTGCTGGGGGCCCACCACCCCTAACTGTTGTTTCCTGGGCAACTTCTGGGCCAGCCGGTGATCTCTGCCGGGGTCTGGGAGCTGGGGAGCCCTAGTGTGGGGTCTGCACCCTGAGACTTCCTACTCCCCTATATGCAGTTACAGTCTCACCATTTTTAGAGCACAGGGCCAAGATCTGTTACTTTATTTTTAGACATTTTTAAAGACAGGTTCTCACTATGTAGCTCAAGCTGGCCTTGCACTCACAGAGATCCTCCTGCCTCGGCCTCCTGAGTGAGGGGATGACAGGCATGTGTCACCATGCCTGGCTCACACGGCTAGATGATGAGCCCATAAATGAGCCCCACAAGAGCTGAACTGGGGGTGCAGAGCTGGCCTTCCCCCGCCACACAGGCTGGGCGCTCACCGATGTTCTTCTCGATCTCCAGCACGAAGTGCTTCTCAGGGTCCTGGCAGGTGAAAGTGAAGCTTCTCCGCTCCCCGGGCTTCACGGACAGTGTGTTCACATTCTGCTTGTTGGCCACGAGGTAACAGGGTCTCAGGCCTGGGGCCAGGGTCCCCCACTTTACGAGGACAGTGACGCTGCTTCCCTGGGGCACACTGATCACCACATCCCCTGCAGGGAGGGAGGCAGAGCGAGCTGCAGGATGAGACCACAACTGTCCCCATAGAAGGTGGCAGAGCCAATTAGCTGGATGACAGTGGGGGGCCTTGCTGGTGGGAAAGGACCAGGACGCTGCTGGCTGGCCCAGCCTGCCTCTCACCTGGATTATTAATGTTTCCAACCATTAAAGCACAACACCCCACTTTAGCTGTTTGGTCAGTCTGTGTTCAGATGCCAGTTTGTGCAGAATTAAATAACAACCAGAGACGACTGACTATAGGAGAAAGTCCAGCGGGCGTAGTGGCGCACAGCTCTAATCCCAGCACTCAGGAGGCTGAGGCAGGAGGATCGCCGTGAGTTGGAGACCAGCCTGGATTACACAGCAATACCCTGTCTCAAATAAAAATGTCAGGCCAGACGCAGAGCCACCCAGCTGCAGAGAGACAAGCTCCCTCATCTGCAGGTGGCCGCTGTCCCAGGCATGGGTGTGTTACATGCCTGCAACACACACGTGTGGGCAGAGGTGGGAGTGGAAGAGGTTCATGGAAGTCAGAAAGAAACACGCTGGACCAGCGGTCTTGGAAGGTTAGAGCAGAGCAATGTGACAGTGGTAAATGGGGTCCGGTCTGTTCCTGACTGTGGGTGCCGCACCCCTCACGGTCAGGAGAAGCAGACCCGGGGATAGACGCACGGGGCGGGGGACGGGGGTCCTGAGCTCTGGGACCTGGGCGTGCCCGTCTGTTTCACTGTGTGCAGCCGGCAGAGACAGCAGTGCCCGTATACGTATGCGCTCAATAGGCAGCTAGTGGCTGACTGAGAGCAGCCTGCCAGGCAGGAGCCTCCCGCACCCTCCTCTAGGCCCCTCCTTTAAAGTCGGCTTCTAAGCACTCTGATGAATGTACCCCCGCCTGGGCGCCCAGGGCCTCTGCAGTTAGGAAACACGGACAGAGCCATCGCCCTGAGTTCCTGGCAGCGCGCGGTCCCCGCAGCCTGGGTGCCCAAGGTGCCCACGGCAGGAGACCGGGATTCGCTTTTATTACTGCTTCTCCCTGAGGACAGCCAAGGATCCCAGGCGATCCTTCTGCCACGAGGTACTCAGGTTGCCCCTGTTGTTTACAAATTTAATTTGGGGTCTAATCATCCAAGTTTTATGCCAACTCTTCATAAACAAGGACGAGGAAACACAGGAAGGGACAACCGGCTCCGTCCCAGGGCTCACAGACCGATCCACTGCCCAGTGTCCATAGAGACACAAACAGTGTTCAAATTAAACAAATCACTGCAGTGAAAGAAACCTGGCCATGTGCCCCCCTCAAAATCCTCCCCTGGCTTCCATTTTGCTTTTTTTTTTAATCGGTACTGGGGATTGAACTCACAACTGCAGGCTTGCAAGGCAGGCGTTTATGCTGCTGAGCTAAATCCCCAGCCACCGAGCCCCCGACTTCCAACACAAGCATCCCATCGTCCTCGACATGTCCTGCTTCTGGAGTCCTCTTTCCTGAGGGTCTTTAGCTGCACTGACCTGGCTGCCTCAGTGTCCTGAATGAATGCAAAACGTTTCTCTTTCATGGTCACCCTCACTTTGGGGAGGAGCTGGAAGTCACACGGTGCCAGATCAAGTCAATGAGGTAGACGAGGACTCAGCGTCCCGGTTTCATGCACCCGTTTTCCTGTTGGATGGTGCTCGGCAGTAATAGTCACTGCATTTTTGATCACAGGTAAAGACCCTCAGGAAAGAGCACTACTGCCTGGCTGCCTGCCCAGAGTCGGGACAACCCTAAGCTAAAGGTGCTCGGCCAGTGGTCAGAGCAGGTTTCACCTGCTGTGGGGGTGAGAGGTCAGGGACATGCAGCAGGTGGTCTCCTTTGGGCACAGCAAGCATGCTCCACCCACGTGGCTGCCCGCTCGTGCTGACCAATCAGGGAGTCAGCTGATGGGGCAGGGAGAGCGAGAAGGCCACCACCCCACCGTGGGCACCCGTGGGCTGTGGACCCCACCCAAGGCCTCAGCTTGGGAGGCAACCATATCACTGCCACAAGAGCAATGGCATCCTGCTGCCCAGGAAGTGACTCGGGAGCTCTCCTGACTGTAGCACGGGGTCTGAGACCCTTATCTGTGCATCTGAATGTGACCTTGGAAACACCTGGCACAGCAGAAAATCCCTGCCTCGCTGCCCCTAGGCTGGGCCACTAGGCTCCCTACACCCCTGCCTCACCTCCTCAGGAGTGCTCCCCGCATGGGTTGAGTATTTTAGATCTCGGAGCCCAGGTCAGAGAAACCCAGACAGTGCTCCCAGTTCAGGGTCTCCCAGGTTGAGAGCACCCCAAGCCCACCTACCAAGTGGCAGGGTGGGGACCCGCAGCCTGGGCTCCTGGGTCACAGCTTCCTGGCAACCCCACCCACCCTCCCAGAGCTCCAACCCCCAGCTTTGTCACCACACCCCAGGAGCCTCCACATGGCTGGCAGCTCTTCCCCCAGGGAAACCTTGGTAAGTCCTAGGCTTCCAGGTTTGGCAAATGTAGCTTAAGAGATTTTTACTGTTGATACATTGTGTCAACTGGAGAAGTTTAGAACTTTAACCAAGACACAAGCAGGGAGCCAGGATCCTTACTTTGTAAATATCCTCATCCTGTGCAGGAGGAGGGTACAGAGATTGAGTGAGCACCATACCTGCCCTGTGCGGGCTGGGGGATAGTGGGGTCGCCTGCATGCAATATAAGGGAGAAAAGGCTTCTCCCCACTTTTGCTCTGGCTGCTTCTGCTGTCTTTTGCCGCCTTGAAGTGCTGCCCCTGTGCCATGTCACCCTGCCTTGGAGCCAGCTGATGATGGAATGAAACCTCCACAAACAGTGAGCTAAATAAACCTTTCCTTCCTTCATTTTGAGTGTTGGGTATTTTGTCCCAGCAACAGGAGAAAAGTAACCAAGACAGGGATAAAGTAAAGGAAGGCGTGCTGTGCAGGGTCAGAGCCACGGCGTCCGTCAGCTGAGGCTTCCTGCAGGACTCGGCTCTCACTCCCTCTGTCCCCACCTCTGCCGGGCCTGGGCTCCCTCTGGCACCACGTGGAGCTGCACGGTGCCCTGGTGGAGCCCAGGGTGCTGAGTGCGCAGACGGGGACACTACACAGCGCCGTACACAGCAGCGTGGCCGGCCAGTTGAGGGAGGCCCCTTCTATGGCAGGCACACACCAGGAGACCACCGATGCCCGCTGGCGGGCGGTACAGCCCCAGCTCCTCTTAGCAAGATATCACAGGGCACAGCTGGGGTCTCCCGCTTCCGGGGAACAGCAGGCCCAGCCAGAAGGGTTGGGTGAGGGAGGTCGCGGTGCTTGGCACTCAGGGTCTGGCTTTGCAAATCCATGGGCACTCATTCACAGCCGGGCGCACACCCTTGGGGAGGCCGCAGAAGCGACACTTGCACGGTGACAAGGGTCCACTCTGTCACACCTTCCGATCGACCTGAATCCTGGAACACGAGTAGGGTCCCCTCAGCCAGGGGCTGCAGGAGGCTTGGGACCTCCTGAAGCTGTCCAGGACTAGTGGTATCTACCCAGGCACTTCCTCAGTTTCCCCATTTGCGCACGGCGGTCTGAAATGAGTTGAATGAGTTCCACACCCAGCCGTGCGCAGGGAGCCCGCAGGCGGCTCTGCTTTCCTCTTCGCAGCGCCAGGGCCTCGCAAGTCCGGGTGGGGGCGCCAGTGCCCTGCGCAGGCTGGGCCGGGGCACCGTGCACACAGCTGCCAGGCTCCTCCCTGCCAGGTCCGCCCCGCATGCGTGACTCTCAGATGGCGGCCTGGCTCCCATCAGGGGCGCTCGGGAGGCCCCGAGACGGCCGGGGGCTGCAGCCTGGGAGCCGCCGCCGGGTGGCCCTGCAGAGGAGCAGGAGCGGGAGGTGCTGGCTTCAAGGCGCTGTTCTGGGCAGTGGACACAGACTGAGCCTGACAGCGTGGGGCACCTCAGGGAGGGGCGAGGCCTGGACAGGGGCAGGACCCTAACCTGCCTGTCACTGCCATGTCCCGTCAGCGAAGCACACATCTCTCAGCTGTGACAGATTCGCCTGCAGGGGAACAGGGAATTTCCCCCTTCACATCAGAGGGTACCCCAGGTGCCGTTACAGGGACAGATGAAGACGCCCTTGGCTGGAAATCTAGACCCCAAACGGCCTAAATGACAATCAGCCCAGCCAGGCGTGGTGGTGCACACCTGCAAGCCCAGCACTCTGGGAGGCTGAGGCAGGAGGAGCAGGAGTTCTAACCCAGCCTGTACAATTTAGTGACTCAACAAGACCTTGCCTAAAAAGAAATAAAGAAAGAAAAAGAGGAGGAGGAGGAGGAGGAGGAAGAAAACCAGCTGAGATGTAGCTCGGTGCAAAGGCTCTGCGTTCAATCCACAGTGCAACAAAGCCCAAGATAAAAACAAAAGCAAGCAGTAAATAAGTGCTTAGGCTGTGTTGGGCTCCACACTCATCACAGACATTCACCCTTACTTACTTCCTTTCTCTTTCTTGTTACTTTGAGATGGTCTCTCAGTGCAGTTGAGGCTGGCTTTGAACTCGCTTATGTAGCCTAGGCTGGCCTCAAACTCACGGCCATCTTCCTGCCTCAGCCTGTGGACTGCTGGGATTACAGGTGTGCACCGCCTCTCCCGGCTACAGTAAGTATTTCTAAACCCCAGAAGCGCCCCCAGGCAGCTCCAGGTTGGAGGAAGTCACGGGTCTGGGTGAGTTAAGGGCCACGCCCAGGCTTCTGGGACTGAGGGAGGGAGGCGGGTGCTCCGAGCCCAGGGCAGGGAGAGGGTGTCACGGCCCTAGTCCTGCCCACAGGCAACCAGGAACCTCGAGATACAAAGGCAAATCCGGCAATAACTGAGCGGAGCTCCCAGCTGCAGGCTGTCTGGCGCCTGCAGGGATCGGAAGGGACCAGCCTCCATCCGGCCCTCACAGGACCACCTGACAGCGGGGCCTGCCCTGGAGCCTCGGATCCAGAGCTCCCTGGAGCTGAAGTGTTTGGGCCGGGGCTGTGCCTCTGTGCGCTCCACAGTGCTGTGACATCTGCCGGGGGTGGGGCACCGAGGCGCACGGCGCCAGGTCACTGGCAAAAGCAGAGAGTGCCGGGAAAAGGGCAGGGAAAAGGGCAGGCTCAGAGGCCGCCTCGGGGCTGGTTTTCTAGACGCTGTCGCAGACTCACGGGTGAATCAGGCCCGAGTTTCACTCCCCAAATCCCCACCCTCCAGCCTTCCACAGCTGGCCGGGGCGGCTGGGCAGGGACCCCGCATGCCCTCCCGGGTCGCTGAGACCCTGGGGTGGCGGTCAGGGAGGCTCCACGAGCCCTGCCAGCCCACCCCTACTTTCCACAGGGTCAGGAGTGGCCGCATCCTAGGGGAAGGTGTGGGCTGCCGGTGACGAAGGCTGGTTTTGGCCACATCGCTCACAGCGATTCTGGCACCAGCTGCTGAGGCCAGAGGCTGAGCTTGGGCTTCCAGAGTGACTTTGGGGAACACTCAGCTCCTTCCTCTGGTGACGGAGACCCACGGGTCCCTGGAAAACAGCTCAGCATTCCCGCAACTCTAGGTGCCGCCCAGCGGGGGCGCTCGCCCGCCGCCAATCAACCTGAGGCTGCCACTGTTTCCCAAGCAGGCAGGCGTTTGTTGTCCACTCTGAAGGGCACCTCCCGGAGGCAAAGCTAGTGACGGCTGTCGGGCTGTGCTGTCACAAAACCGAGGGGACTGTGTGGAGCCCCCGATCCCGTGGTCAGAGTCACACGCCAGGTGGTCAGGGACGCGCCTGCCAGCACCATGGTCTGCAGGACACAGACATGGACACAGCTGCGCGCAACTCCAGATCGTGGCAGTCACGCTCAGCAGGAAGAGGATGTCCCGGGGACTGTCCAGCAGGCAAGCGACATAATCGCAGAATCCGCACTCGGAAGGCAGAGGAAACCGCAAAGGCAGTGAGTTAGCGCGGCCTTCACAGCCATATGTAAAACGCATCAGAATCGCGTGAGGTGTTAAAGATTCATTCTATCGAAGTTTGAAGAGGGAGTTGCGGAAGCCCCCCCCCCCCAAGGACCACAAGGGTGAAGGGAAGACTCAGAGGGGGCTGGGTCACACGCCTGCCGGATGGATGTGTGAAAATTTGGTGAAGGGTTAAATTTTTTTAAATGACCTGGCATGGCAGCTGTAATCCCAATGCTCAGGAGGCTGAGGCAGGAGGATTGCTGCATGTTCGAGGCTGGCCTAGACTACACTGCAGTCACCTGCTGTGCCACCTCCCTCTCAGGCCACACGGTTCTGGTCTGCACCGTTAGCCCAAGAGCTGGCTGCACAGGGCCTTTGCAGACCGAGGCTGCACTGAAAATTCCATCCAAGGGAACAGGACCAGGACAGTGCAGGTATCCCCATGAGGGCCACCATGACCCAGGCCTCATCAGCTGGAGGACAGTGGACGCTGGAAAGGGTCCACCAGGAGGGACAGTCAGTGGTCAGGTGTGCTGGTGCACACCTATAGCACTCAGAAGGCTGAGGCAGGAAGATTGCGAACAGAGAGTCAGCCTGGGCTATGCAGTGGAAGATTCCCTGCGGCTGGTTCTGAAGATGGGGGGGCACATTACAAAGGCCACGCGTGGCCTCTGGGAGCTGGCAGCCAGGAAGGACATGGGGCCCTCAAACCCACAGCCACAGGGGCTGTGCGCTGCTGTGCTGTCACTCTTAGGAGGACGGGAACTGGGCTCACTGATGCCTGCACCTCAGCCTCGGGAGGCGCTGGGCAGAGAGCCTGGGCCCGGCAGGCGGCCTTGGAGTTCATCCCCACAGCACTGTGAGCTCCTTCACAGGGGTTACCCTAAGCCTCCAGCCCAGCGACGGCTTGTCACAGGCAGACCAAGCGCCTGGCAGAGAAGCTGCTCCAGGACGGTCTGGACCAGAACAAGGTGCTGCTGGGTCCGCACGGCCCGAGTGCCCAGAGTCAGTGGGACAGCAATGCAGTGCCTCACCCTGCAGCATCCAGATGCTGGAAGGTGACAGGGACAAGCAGGTCCCAGAGAAGGTGACACCGACACCAAAGGAGCTCCAGGACCTGCAGCCCAAACAAGAGCAACCAGAAGCCCAGAGGTGCCGACCAAGGACCTGGGCTTCCAAACACAGAGCCCGGAAGAGGCAGGCCTCCTGGGTGGCTGGGGCAGAGGAGGGTGGCAGGGGACATCCCGGGACGAGGGTGGTGACATCCATTTCACAGCCAGCCGCACACACAGCCAGGACTCAAAGCGTGTCTGCCTGACTCCAAAGACACCAACCACTCCCTGGTGTGTTTTCTTCCCCTTGTCGTTTGGGACCATGCAGGCGGGTGCCTGTCCACCTCTTCTTCCGTTAATTTATTTTGGCAAAAGGTTGTGCGCCACGGCCACTGTCCTGATCCTCCGTGGGCACCTTCCACATCGTGCACAGGGTGCTGCCTTGTCCTTATCCATTTACATCAGCACACGTTTTCCCAGCACAGAATGCACCTCAATTGTTTTCAGGTCTCCCCTATCTCTTGGTCCCTTCTCAGCTGGGTCTCTCATATAAGAAAGACAAGTGACGCACAAGCCTGCCTGTCTGATTTATGTCACTTGGCATTTTGGTCTCAGTAGGTGCAACTTCATCTCTTCCTTGGCTGCCTGGCACTCAGCCCCTGCTCCGGTTCCAGCGCCCGTTACGACAAAGCTGCAAGCCCCAGGGGCCTCAGGTCCCACACGTGACCAAGGGTGACCCCCGAGCTGTGGCGGAGGCCCTCCCTCCCCGGCCAGTTCCACACTGCAAATGCTTGCCAACAAACGGTTTTGAAAACCTGTTCTCGCATCACTGGAAACAGCTTCCAGCAGCGTTCGATGCAGCAGCTCCACTTCTAGGAATCCTCCTCACCCCACTACTCTGGGGGGTGCCCCGCGTGGGTGCAGCGAGGTAACAGCCAGAGCACTGCGTGGTGTGGTGTGGACGCCTCCCAAAGGGGCTGGTGACACAGATGCTGGCTGCCTGTTGGGGAAACCCTAGATGGCCTTCAAATCACAGGCACAATTCTGATTCTGGGATGCGTTTGTTCCAGGCAGAGGGCGGACTATTACACATATCTTCCACCGAGAGCCCTGCCGGCTTCCAGGCTGCCGCCCCCAGTTTGTAGCTACGAACAAAGACACAAAAACGGAGGGTAAGGAACCGCCCCTAGGTAATCGTGGAATCAGGGTGAGAACACGCCCTGCCCAGCTCCAAGGCCGGGCTACTGAGCGAGGCAGGTTCTAAGAGGCCTGAGAGGCTGCGGTGAGGTCAGTGAGACCTCGGGTTTGGTCCTTCTGTCCCTCTGCCCATCTGCTCCACCCAGGATCTCAGCCCTCTGGGAGGCCGGGTC
The DNA here is from genome assembly GCA_004027295.1 of Dolichotis patagonum. Taxonomy (NCBI): domain Eukaryota; kingdom Metazoa; phylum Chordata; class Mammalia; order Rodentia; family Caviidae; genus Dolichotis; species Dolichotis patagonum. The sequence continues at coordinate 116,984 of PVJX010002489.1, read as the reverse complement.
GGAGGAAACAGGGCACAGCGCAATCAGTGAACACCTAGAAGCGAGCAGTACTGAGTATGTGTCCTTGAAGAGGTTGGGCAGGCTCGTCAGCTGGGCAGTGGGTGCTGGACAGCCCAGGACCACAGGCTGGACCGTTGAGACGGAGTCCCTGTGCTCCGTATACCAGCAGAGCAGACCTCCAGCGAAAGCAGAGGTGCAGGTTCCAGGAGACCCCCAAACCCCTCACATACAGGGACTCAGTGACGCGTGTACATGCCGCCTGGGTTCCACGTTGCCTGGTCCAGCATAACCTTGTCGCCTGCTTGTACCAGACTGGCATTTCCACCTCCAGGTCAGCAACGGGAGATCAGGTGTCTGTCAGGACGAGGATGCCGCATCCCTGGATGGACACACAGCATCCTGGCTCGGTTCCTGGCTGGACCCCACAGGGTCACAAGAGTTCTGGACCCTTCTCCAGCTCCACGTGTCTAAGGACGGTGCAGAGGGCCAGCAAAGCGGGCAGACCCAGAAACAAGGACACAGCCCAACTGCGGCTCCATGTCCTCTTAAAACTTGGGAAGCTGAGGCAGCTCTGCGCCTGGCAGCTGTCCTGACTGTCACAGGCAGAGGCAGCAGACTGTCACTGCATTTATTCCCGCGGGAATGGCACATTTCACCCAGAATGCTTTGGTCTCGTCACCGATGGGAGGGGCGTTTGCATCTCCTTTGATTTTTCTTGGTACCAGGAGTCGAACTCACAACCTCCAGCTTGCTGGGCAGGTGCTGTGCCACTGAGCTATGTCCCCAGGTCTTTGCCACCTTTTCAAATGTAAAGAAAGTCGCACCAGCTGCGCTCACAGAGCCCTTTCGGTTTTCTCCTCTGGGGTAACAAAACAGAGGGCCGTGAGCCAAGGACGGCCCAACAGGTGTCACCTCCCAGCATCCTCGTGCTGGGGCTCCACCCAGGAGAGAGCTCGCTGGTATTTTAAGCACAGTGGACGTGGACAGAAGAAGCACTTTCAGTGTCATATGCCTGTCCCCTGAGGGTCTGCAAAGCACGCCCTGATTTCCGGCTGTGTTCAGTCACCAATTCAGTACCGCTGTTCGGAGAACACCAAGGACCCGAGCTGGGATGCGACCGAGAGCTCGGGTGAAGCAGGAGGATGGCACGAACCTCCTGTCCTGCCCCAAGAAGGGGCCGTCGCAACCTTCCTGGCTTTTCCCCGAGCTCCTGAAACTCAGACAGAAAGACAGCCAGACCTGACCAGAGCCGCACTGCGGACGGTTTCCTGTCTCACCTGCACCTCTGCCACTCTCTCAAATGTGACCTGAGGAAGGGACCCGACTTCTAGAAGATTCCCAGAAGGACTCTCAGGGAGGGGTGGCCTGGATGATCCGCTCCCAAACGCACAGGTGTTTACTAAGTGCTGCTCCAGCCCGGCACTGGCCGACTCATTCTCAGAGGTGGGGATGAGTGGCCTGAGCGGCCCACAGAGAAGGGTCCCCCGGGGGCCAGGTGAGTGCACCGCTTTGAACCAGCTCAGACCTGTGCAGGAGGTCCCTGCCTGAGTCCACTCCTCTGCAGCAAAGACCAGAATGCTCCGGGCCCCCTCGAGGAGGCGCTTTTCCCAAACTCTGCAGCTGCCTGCTGGTAGGCCCGCTGTTGGGACCCTGAGCCCGACCCCTAGGCCTGGCACCCTTGCAGTCTTCCCATCGATGCTAACACACAGGGAAACACACGGAGCAGTGTGCACGGGGGTCTCACAGACAAGACAAGTGCTTTGGGGGCAGATTCAGGAGATGCGGCCCAGGGGGCCACAGAAAGGGTGATCTGCTCCGGGAAGGCGGAGACATTGACAGCCCTGGAGGGGCGAGAAGAGGGCAGACAAGGGCTGACTGAGAGGCACAGTGGTGTTAAACAGATTACAAGAGAAGATACACGGCCAAGAGGGACGTGGGATTCAAGGCAACTTGTCTTTTACCACAATAAATTTTAAAATTTAAACATTCATCACATTGTAGGATCACCCAGTATTGATCAAATGTTTACAGCTACTCTCGTCAAATAAAAATATTACTGGTGTGGCCCATCTCATTCACCGGATCTGGCACCCTGTGAGACTCCTGACTCTTCCTCAAAGTCAAAATGACCATGAAGAGAAACATTTTGAATCCATTCAGGACATGGAGGCAGCCAGGCCAGCGCAACTAAACACCCTCAGGAAAGAGGCTCCAGAGCTGCTGCAAAAGCAGGGAGAACAGTGGGTTGAGTGTTCAGTGTGAGGGGAAGATTGAAAGGGGCATTCACAGCCACTTTAACTCATCTAAAATTAATTTTTAACATTCACCATATTTTTGATCATGAGTTGTGTTAACCAAAAGCAAAATCTGAAAGGAAATTAAAAACTTTCTCCAGCCGAGTGTGGTGGTACCAGCCTAGAATCCCAGCACTCAGAAGACCAGCATGGTGAGTTCAACACAGCGAGTTCAAGGCCAGCCTGAGCTGTAGAGTGAGACCAAACAAAACCAAAACCCAAAGAACAAAACAAAAAGACTGTAACAAAAACAAAAACATTTCCTCCACCGCGGGTTTGGGACAATCCTCTCTCTAGAAGGAGACAGCACCACCACACATTAGCGGTGACCTTGGGCCTACTAGCCGTGACCTTGGGTTGGCTGTTCCACCTCTTTCTTCTGCACTTTTCCTTCCTTCTTTGAGACTCTCCACAAACCCTCTGACCCTGGAATTCACCCTACAGGAAATCTGCCCACAGGTAAGCTTGTCCATATACCCAGCAGAGAGGAGTGGCCAAGCTCTGTTTGTAGCAGCAAAAGACTAGGAAGAGCCCAGCCCTAAGGGGCTAGCTAAATGTAACACCGTGCTTCCGCTGATTGGAATACTTCGCAGCTGTCAAAAGGCACGCAGCAGTTCTGCACGTTCTGATCACCAAACCGACTGCGAGGTAAGAACAGAGCAAGGGGTATGAGGGTAAACCCTGACTGTTCGGCCTGTTTGTGCACCCAAGAGGGGTGTGTATGGTTACAGCCCCAGGTAGTGCAGAAACAGCTCTGGGCCAACCCAGGAACCAGGGCAGCCTCCGGGAGGCATGTCTTGATGTCACATAGGTCATGTGTCACTTAACCACGGGAATGTGTCCTGCGCAACATGTCAGGGGCCGTCATTGTGGTGCAGATGCCACCACGGACCTAGACGCTCTAGGTCTCCACTCCCCACGGCCTCAGTGGCGCCCAGCGGGTGGTGACACACAGCGCGCTGCCCCACAGGAAGTGGGTCCGCCCAGGCCAGGGTGGGCTCAGGGCGCTGCCCACGAGAAGCCTGGACCCTCCAGGGAGGGGTTTTTTTTTTTGTAAGTAAGAGGAATGCGGTGTTAAGTGACAACAGGAAGCAATGGGGAGAACGGACATAAGCAGGGACACTGCCGCTCGGGAGGATCATCCATCCTCACGCACACCCATGCGGCGCATGTGGGCATTGCAGCAAATGCACCGAAGCACCCGGGCACACGTGACCGCGGTGTCTGCGTCACCAGGCAACCCACGAGCCCTTGCACCGTGATCTCCTGAGACCACCGCTGTCCACGCGGCCGGTCCTCAACCAACCAAAACACAGTCCTGGGGTGCAGACTGGCTGCAGGCGACTCATTTTCTGGGCACACTTGGAAAATGGTTTGCGTGGTTAAAAACACACACATTCCTAGCACGGATGCAAACGCAACACTGAGCGTTGACCATTTTTAAAGGCAGAACCCTTTCTGGGGTGCGGCGGGGGTGTCTATAAGCTACTTCCAGAGGTCCAGTGGCCGGCTCTGCAGTCAGCGTCCTGGTGGCCACTGCGCCCTCAGCTGGGTGGGCCTGGCGCTCCTGTCTCTCTCAGGCCCAGGGGAGGGTTTCTGCTGCAGACCCAGCGCTGAGGCCAGGCCTCTTCTAGGATGCACCTCCTCCTCGGCCCCTCAGGCGAAAACACCTTGGCTTTTCCGACTCAAACATCAGCAAATTTAGTCTCAGCCATCTACCGTCTGCTTTGGAAGCTTATTTACAACTTCGAACATAGCATCCAATGGAATGATGTGCGAGGGGTGGGGGTAGGGTCTTCACTTGTGTCACAGGACCAAGAACATAGGGCCTGGCGGGGACATCCCAGTGTCACCAAAAAACGTGCAAGGTGTGTGTGTGTATGTTTGTGTTCCTGCACATAAGCAGCCACAGAGTGGGCCTGGCTGGCTTCAGATAATGTCTTAAGCAGTTTGTAGTGAAGGGATTTGCCAGGTGTGATGGTGTACACCTGTCATCTCAGCACACCGGAGGCTGAGGCAGGAGGATTGCCATGAGTCCAAGGCCAGCCTGGGCTACACAGTGAGTTCCAGGCCAGCCTGAACTGCCTGGTGAGACTCCATCTCTAAAAACCAAACCAAAACAAAAACCATCGCACAGGATCGGCTGTGAATTGTTTCCCGTGTGAAATACCAAGGCGCAGGCTGCTGGTGTCTGCACTCGAAGGTCAGGTCTGCAGGACAGGCTTCCTGGTGCCAAGCAAGAGATGCTCATGTGGAAAACCGCCACCGAGCATGTGTGACAGGGGCCCCTGTCCCGGGAGTGGCACGGGGTAAACTCATGAGCTAAACAAGGACGGAGTCAAGGCGGCAGAGAGGTGCAGGGAGCTGGGCTCTCCTGGCGCGGCTGTCTACAGTCCTGCCAGCGCCTGAGAGAGGGCACTGGCCTAATTACAAGGCCGTGGTATGAGGCCTGGAGTCATTTGATTGCATGATAATTTTTATAATTTAGAACGGTAATTAAAGGGTATGGAGTTTCCTAGTCTCTGAGGATGAGCGCCTTAGCCATGGGTCCCCCATAGTGGGGGTCTCCTCACTCCCAGCCCCCACCTCCAAAGGCTCCTTCTGACCAGTGGACTCCTTTTGCTTTTCTCTACCTCCTGCCTCTACCCCACTGGCTGCGCTGGGCAGCACTGCCAGGCCAGGTGCAGGTGAGTGGAAGCCAAGGGCTTCAGTTTTCTTTTGGGCAAAAGCACCTCGGGTGTTACAGTGAAGCAGATGCCCACAGGACTCCTCCCTGCCCACCGACACCCTCCGAGTGGCTTGCAGGGCCGAGGAGGAACGGGCTTCTGCCAGATGCCAGGGAATCACCACGCTGGGAGCTCAGGGTTGGAGGGTGAGGACCAGGCCCTGGCACATGGACCCCCTGGGACTGGCCTAGTCCAGCAGCTCCGCTTCCCAAATTTCAACGGACAAAACAGCCAAGAACCTGCAGGACAACACAGGCACCAAAGGCATTCTCAGGTCTATCAAGTCAGACAACCCAGGGCCCACCGCTCTATGACCTTGGTAACACGATGATCACGTTGGTTCATGTCATGATGTCACCTGTGTCAGGTCATTTTTAATGGCTTTTCACTCATGGGCCTATGAAGATTAATGCAGATCTCCCCCTCATGTTTGACATGTTCTATTTAATAGAGAAAACTGGAAGCAACCCAGTTGCCCAATACAGGCACTCGTAAAAGCCACATAATGGGATTTCCCCATTTGTGGCGCGGGCGTGCAGTTGACAAGATGGCACTGCACCAAGATGACCCAGGTTGTTTGCTCAGATAACTTTTCCAGTTTGGTTGTATTTATTGACAATTTCTCTATAACAATTCTGTGCTACTGAAAACAGTTTCATTATGATTTTTAACTTTCTCTCCCTGCGCTGTGGCTAGGAACAACCCGTAGAAGGGCCCCTGTGAGGGCGGGATGGTAGCCCCTGAGGTGAGCCCGGGGCTGGCAGGTATGAGCACAGCACCCCAGTGACTGCAGACAGCTGTCTCCACTGACTCAACCCGTGCAAATCCTTGGGGGTGCGGGGCGGCCGGGGACTCATTCCCCTGCCGGTTACACATTCCAGGGCAGTTCCCCGTCAGACTCTGGAGAATGATGAACACATGCACACTCACTGTGGTGAACAAACACTGTGGTGATCTGCCTGCCAACAATGGCAGCAAGAATTGCGGTCACTGACCCCGAATCTGTATCTCAGTGGTTCTTGGAAACCCAACCAAGCTGAGGTTTGAACAAGGTTATGATTTCAAACCAAGTACTCCTGGAAGTAGGGGAGCTGGTGGGAATGCCAGTGTCACAAGCGCACCCCGCCAAGGTGACTGAGGTCAGCCGTGACCCCAAATCGCCCAGAGTCCAGGTTAAAAGAGCTTAGGGATTTAACAGGCCAATCCCCTGCCTGCTCCTGCTTCCGACATCCTTTGGGCACAGCCTGCGGTGACTTCTCTAGGACCCCAGAGTTAGATCCACTCCAGGGCAGACCTGGTGCAGCGCTGAGTTCTGTTCCAACCACAACAGCCCCATTGGCCCTGCTGTGACCTCACAGGGTCAGCTCCTGCAGGCGCCGGGGGTGGGGGATTTACCAGAGCGAGCTGGGCCGCTCCTAGGCTTCCCGGTTTTATACGCTGAGCCATGACACAGAGCTCAGCGGGTCCAGAACTTCCCAGAGAGAAGGGACTGTAGAGGGGCCAGCGGACACCGAAATTCCCCTGGTCCCAGGGGAAACAGAAGGAGCAAAGGGAGCCAGTTGGGGGCAGGCTGTCACTCTTGTCACCAGCACACCTCACTGGAGACCGGTTCTGATGCCAGAAAATCAGAAACCACACGAACAATTAATTCCCAGCTCCCGGCGTGGCGGCACACACTTTTCTGCACAGCTTCACTCCTGCAGCACTTCTTATTCTTAAACCGATTCCCCCCACCCCGAAAGGAATCTTGAAGATTCAGTGCCAACACATGGAGGAAACACACGTACGAGGCGGCGTCACCTGGCGTTGGAAAGGAACCAGGAAGCTTTCCTGCCACCTGACCTTTGCTCCCCAGTCCAAATTAACCTGCTTCTGTTCCATCTTTAATTTCGTTTACCCGGGGGAATCTTGTCTGCAAACACCAACTGTCTCTGGGGTGGCAACCGGTCTCAGAGACCCAAACCATTTCCTGGATGGCGCTGTTTTAAAAAACAAACAAACAAAACCACAAAAGCCATGCTGGTCTCCGAAAGAGCTTTTCACCAAGTTCTTACACGAAACCAACCACAGAGCGCCTTCCAGGGTCCCAGCGCCTTCCAGCGTCCACGAGGCGCTGACCTGGGACGTGGTGCCGCCCCGCCGCGGATCCGCCCTCTCCGGGGGTCGAAGTCCACCGGCCCGCAGTTTCTCCCCTCCCGCGCTTTCCTTTCAGTCGCACCTAAGCCTGGAAGCGCGTCGGGCGGCGGCGAGGGTGACTTGGGGGCGCTGACCTCTGTCTCCTGGCAGCTCCGGGGCTCGGGGAGGAGGTGGACAAGCGGCCCTGGGGAGGACGCGCCCTTCGCACCCGTCAGTCCCCTGGGGTGCGCTGGCCCCCCAGGGCTCAGGCAGGAGCTCGGGCGGCTCTGGGGAGCGCACTGCTCCTCGTCCTCGGCGAGGGGTCCCCACTGCGCCAAGGATCAGGCTTCGGGGATCCCACGTGCCGCCGCCCCCGCCCCCAGGGCGAGATCGCCCGGGTCCCAGAGCGCGCCAGGCCCGGAGCGCGCGGAGCCGCGTCGTCCGGGGACCCCCAGGCCACCGGATCCCCTGGCGCCGCAGCCTCCGCACCTGCCCGACCGCAGCCCGCGCTCACCCGCCCGGCGCTCACCTGCCCCGCGCGCCGCGCCCAGCACCAGCGCGCCCAGCAGCGCGACCGCGACGGCGACGCCGCAGTCCTGGCCGCCCATGGCGCGCGGCTCCGCGGAAGGCGACGGGCCGCTCGGGGCTGCCAGGAGCCGCTGCCGGCCCCGCCCCGCTCACCTGCGCGCATGCACGGCCGGGCCCCGGCCCCGCCCCGGCCCAGTCGCCGCCTCCGCCCCCTCCGAGCAGCCTGGGCGGTGGCTGGGTCCCTCCCGCCCCTGTGCCTGGGGTCCAGTTGTCCCTGCCTTCCCGGGCTTAGTCCTCTTTTTTATGGCATGTCCACGTTTCTTTGTCCAGGGACGCACGGACCACCCTTTGGGGAAGCCAGCTCGACTTCCCTTTGCTGCCACGGGCGTCCCGTTTTGGAGGGAACTGGCTTTTGTGAGTCCCGAGGCCGGAACTTCCTCCTCCGCTCTCCGCTGCCTCCCTAGGGCCAGGACCTGCCGGCTGGAAAGCCAGTGCTGGGGCAGCCCCTTTTTGTTTTTTCTTTTTCCTAATTTCTTTTTGGGGGAGTGGAGCATGCGAGGGGTGGAACCCAGGGCCCCCACACTGAGCCACACGCGCCGCACCATCTCCCGTTAATTTTGATTTATTTTTGAGTCAGGGTTTCACTGCATTGCTAAGTTGCCCAAACTGTGCTCAAACTTGCTATCCTCCTGCCTCAGCCTCCTAGAATGCTGAGATGACAGGCCAGAGCCAATCCCCCTGGCGCCGGGGCTGCTCTTTCCAAGACTGTGTATCTGCAGCCAGTTCCAGGCGCTACGCCTGCGGTGTCGCCGGCGGCGCTCACAGCAACCCTTCAAATAGACAGGACAGACTTGTAGAGCAGACCCGGCCACCCGACCCGGCAGGCCGGTTACTAAACAGAGGCACCAGTGGCAGCAGGCTGCGCTCAGCCATGGCCATGGATACAATGGAGGCGCTGTATGGATTTCTTTTTCCTTCTTCCCCTTCCTTCCTCCTTCCTTTCTGTTTGGCGCTGGGGTGGAACCCGGCCTTGCTCGGCCTAGGCCAGTGCTCTACCGCCGAGCTGCAGTCTTTACCGCGCAAGAAGCTTGGGAGGACCAAGAGGAGAAGCCGAGTCAGTCCAGAGGGTGCCCTGCGCGTGTCCTCCCACGAGCCCGGGATGAGATGTTGTTCCGTGACCAGCATAGGTCTGTACGTCAGTGGTGCTGGGCTCCGCTGCCCACAGGAGTGACAGGGGTGACAGGTGTGACGTTTGATCTGCTATCCGAGGTCCTAGGGGTCCTCCTTCCACACCAGAGCCCTGGATCCCAGCCACTCTGGGGTGGCAGAGCAGGGTCACGAAGACCGCGTGGCCCCTGAGGCTGGGCCGGGGTCACCCAGAACAACCTGGGAGGCCCGGGTCGGGAACAGAGCACTGGGCACAGCGCTCACTTCCGGCCTTCTCAGCTTCTCTTCCATTTCCGGGGAAACCGAGCCTCTCTGCTGCCCTCCTCTTCTCCACAGAGGAGAGAAGCCCTCTTGTAGGTTCCGCCCCTTCCTCCTGTGTGTCTGCACTGCTGTCACCCAGCATCCCTAACACCAGAGGGGACCTTTCAGTTCTAGTCCACGTCCCGCTCTGGGCAGACCTGTGGGGAAACTGAGGTGAGAAAATAGAGACGCTCTTGGTTTTTCTCCCCAGAGCTGAGGACACATTTATGAAGAGAAAGTCTTGTGACAAACCTAAACACTTATAGGAATGCTTGTGCTCACAGGAGCGTGAAGACAGACATCCCAGCACCTTTTCCTACATCCGTAACACTAGGCCAGCACATATGACAGTCCCTACCACAACACAAGCAGAAAGATAGTGTGTTGAGTTCAAAATATCCCCTATGTTTGACAAGCCTACAGGGCAAGTCACCTCATCACCGTGTCACTTCTCCAAAGCTGACTTCCTGGACCTCTTTGGCTTCCTGCTGTAAAGAGGGGAGGAGAATTAGGAACCCCCAGATGGCCTGCACTACAGCAGCGAAGAGTTAGAAAAGTAGGAAGGTGTGTCAGCCTCCTTGGAAGTCACCCCAACTTATACAGGAAGTCGAAGTGTCCTGAGGCTCTTAGGGTGCAGTGGAAAGGTTTCGTCTTTGCAAATGTGGATGAATGGGAGGACTTGGTTTCACACGTTTGTGACCTGGGAAGAAATGCAGACTGCTAGCCTCTGCTGCCGGAAGAAAATGATAAACTAAGAGGTGAATCTTAAAATAGACCATCTATTCTAGTTTTGGCTTTTCCTGGGCCTCTACAAAGGCCATGAAACACAGATTTTAAAAAAAGGCAAAACAAGGTAATTCCACCCAGGTAAAGAGATGGGGGCAACAGAACCCTCATGGGAGCCAGGAAGCGGAGCCCTGCCCTGGCCAGGGAAACTGAGAGTAAGGCGATTGGGCTGCAGAATCCGGGAAGTGGCAGCTGTCGTTTGGAGCCGAGGGCAAAGGAGGAACCAAGAGGAGGAAGTGTGGGAGCAGCTCTGCTCTCCCCACTCTGAGGTGTTTCCTGGAGAAAGTGGAGCCCGAGGTTCTGAGCTACCAGCAGGAGGGGGACACGCTCTGGGGACAAGCGCGTTCTCAGTGCCCACAGCTTAGGGGAAGTGGGGGGCAGAAGGGCCTTGTCATTCCTGCGGAACTGGGTGACTTTGGGGCATGGAGAGCAGCCCTAGAGGGGAAACCTAGGGTTGCAGACTTGGACCCCATTAGTAACAGGCTGCTGGGCTGGGGACCCTGAGGCTCCCGAAGGCAAATCCACTCATAGAATTGTTTAACTGCTCACTTAAAAAAAATTTTTTTTTTTGAGATAGGACCTTGCTATGTAGCCCTGGTGGACTGATATCCAAGAAAAGCTTTTCCCATGATAGCGCAACAAACGAACAAAACAAAAAACCCAAACGACTACAGGAGGAGGGATAAAGCAAAGCCAAACAAAACTAATTACTAACTTCCTTAGCGAGATAGCAGATAACATCAATCTGTGAAGAAGGAACTGGAAGTTGTGAAAATTAATGTTTAGGGCACTGTGTAAAGTTTTTGGAAATCTAAAAATCTGATAGTAGATATTTAAAAAAAAAAAGGGGCGGAAGTGTAGCTCAGTACCTGATTAGCATGTACAAAATCCTTCGATATCTGACACCTGAAAAATAAATACACAAATAAATAAATACACAAATAAATAAATAACTAGAAATGTTGGAAGGTCTCCCAGTGTTGTGGCTTGTGTCTAGATGGCCCCCAAACCCTCAAGCAGTCATAGGCGGGGTTTCCCAGAGGTGGCGGGATCTAGACTGTGTAATGCTGGGGTCAAGGGTGTGTGATTACTGAACTAGTCCACTGGTTGGTGTAGCAGAGCTCTGGGTGTGGATGATGGGGTGTGAGTGCTGCCTGCCCTGAGGGTGTGCGGTCAGGACGGAATACGGGAAAGAGGCTGCTACCTTCAGTGCCGTCTCCCACCTGCCGTGGACTGTTTCTCCTCTGCTGTGCCCCACTGCCTTGGAGCCAGCCAACTCTGAGCCAAAACCTCCACAAACTGTGAGCTAAATGAGCCTTCCCTCCTTTAACACTGGGTGCTGGGTATTTTGTGTGTGCAATGAGATAAAAGTAACTAAGACACCCAGAAAGCAAAGCAAAGTGACAGAAGATGTAAAAAGCAGACAAGGACATGAAGAAAAGTAACAGTGCAGCTGGGGTACTTCAGCCCACAAACACATTCCCTGGATAGAGGAAACCAGAAAATCTTCGCCAGGGATGTCGCTGGTGACGACAACAGGAAGTTCCCCAAGAAGTTGCCCAGGCTGAAGACTCACAGACGTCCTGGACAGCAGGACGCAGGCTCACCCAAGCCTTGGGAAGGGGCCCACATAGCGGTGTGACCTTTCCTACTTCCTGGTGTCTGTGTTGTTGGCCCCAGAAGCAGAGCTGCAGCCCAGGGGACCGTAGGGACTGCAGGGCGAGGCTCACCAGGTGGTCACCTGGGGTCTTCACCAGGCTGGTCCCACCAGGAAGGTGATGCCACTGCTGATCGATGAGCCCCCAGGCAGGAAGGTGTCCGCCGTGCTGAGTCCCTGAGGAAGGAGTAACCTGCTCCTCTGAGAGCCGAGCTCTTCCGGTGGCAAAACCCAGGAGAGAACTCAGCCAGGGGTTCCCGGAGCCCCCAGGAGCCCCACAGCAGCGGGTGTGCATTCAGCTGACCTAGATTCAGGCATGGGCGGCACACTTCCTTTGTCGTTGTGCCTCAGTTTCCTCACTGTGGGTGGGGTTGTGGGGAGGGGGTTCATCACAGGGTGTCGTGCAGACCTCTGGGGGACTTGATTTGCTGAGCTCAGCGCTGGGCGCATTGCAGACACAATCCTCAGCCAGATCACCTTGCCTTGGGGTCGGGTGACTGGAGCGGCTGTGCCCTGGGTGGGGACAGAACTGTGGAGCAGAGGTGGAGGGGCATCGGGGCCCCCTCTTCACGGTCCCCTTCAGCCCGATGCCTCAGTTTTAGGATAAGTAAGGTAAAGAAGGGAAATCCTCATGGAGCAGTTTGACCGTGTGCCACGGCGAGGAGCCCGGTTCTGGGTAACTGGCAGCAGGAAGGCAGGCCCCTCTGGGGTCGCCCCAGTGCGACCCAAAGCCCAGGGAACCTGCCCCCGTCAGCCCCCAGACTGCACCATGCAGCAGGTTAAAGGAAAATGCCAGCAGGCGGAAGAGGAAGACCCATCAGGCCAGTGCTGACTCTGCTCCTTCCGACCCTGCAGCACCGGCTTCCTGTAAGTCACCTGCCGCTAAGCACCGCCCTCGGGCGGGACCCACGCCTCGGGGCTTGGGAACGGAACAGCGTGGGGAGGTGACCAGGGATTTTCTTCCTGGGAGACAGGGGACCCAGTCAGGTGGCCTTGGGTGGGGGACCTGGAGCACATCTAGTTGTCACCTTCCCAGGGCCCCCAGGTCTGGAGAGGTGAGCCGGCAGTCAGGTCACACAGGTGGCTCAGGGCAGGGGCCAGGTGTCCGTCCTGTGGTCCCTGAGATCTCTTTTTGCACATCGTGCTCACAGTACCCTGAACCCACCAGCCTTCCCCATCCCACCAGCCCCTGCCCTTTGCAGCTCGGTGACGTCTTTTCTTCCAGCTGTAGGGTTAGGGTTAAGGTTGGGGTGACAGGAAGTGGCTTCAGACTTCCCGTCTCCTGCTGCACCCAGGACTGGCTCCGGCCCATTGGCTGTGGGTGAGACTGGTGGGGTGACAAAGTCCCTGATCAGCAAGCACTTCCAGGTTGAGGGTCAACCCCCCAAACCCACTCACTTGTGGACATTTGGGTTGTCTCTCCTTTACAGTTACTGTGAAAAGTGCTCTTTGCATATGGGCGGGTATGTATCTCTTTGCAGTCCTGTTTTCACCCTTTTTCCACGTGTAGAGTAGAACTGTTGGGTTCTGAGTCCGTGTTTAGTTTTTTTGGGGGGTGGTTATTGAAACAGGGTCTCACCGTGTAGCCCAGGCTGGCCTTGAACTCATGCTGATTCTCCTGCCTCAGCCTCCTCAGGCTCAGCAGCTAGTACATGGTCATGAGTTCAATCCCTGGTACAAAAAACAAAAGCAAAAACAAAAACCAGCCAATTCATTTGCAGGTGTGACCTCCCTGAGGAACGTAGCTAGCACCTGGCCACATCTGAATCTCTGATGGGAATACTCGGAAGATGCAGCTCCAGAAAGCCCCCAGATCAAAGGCCGAATCTGCCGTGTGCTCAGCTGGACCCACGTGCTAGGCCCACTGGTGAGGGTGCAGCTGCCGTCCCGCCCGCCATGCCCCAGGCCTGCGGGGAGCTCTGTGCGCCTCCAGTTTCCCTCAGGGACTGTGCCACCACCAGGCTCGTGAAGGCTACCTCCGTCCCAGTCATGTGCAGCCTCCTTGCCTTATTCTGCCGCAGTCTGCTGAGCAGTCACACGGTGTTTGCACTGCGTCAGGTGTCAGAAGTCACCCCGGGGTGAGTCAGAGTTCACAAGAGGCGTGCACAGTTACACACAAACACAGCCTGTCTTGCAGCAGGGACACGAGCACGGGCTGGCTTCAGACCTACCAAGGATGGTTTTCTTTTCTTTTTCTTTTCTTTTCTTTTCTCTTTTCTCTTTTCTTTTCTTTTCCTTTCTTTTCTTTTTTCTTCTCCTTCTCCTTCTCCTTTTCCTTTTCTTCCTTCTCCTTCTTTTTTTGCTTTTTTGAGACAAGGTCTCACTATACAGTTCAGCTTGGCCTTGGGCTCACTTTTAGCCCAGGCTGATCTCGGACTTGTAACGATCCTCCTGCCTCAGCCTCCCTAGTGGACGCTGTATTTCAAAAACGTTTATTGTAGGAATGAAGTCAGCAGTCGGTTCATGTGTATTTCTTGAGCATTTACCAGGAACATAACCTGATTGGAATAAACATTTGAAAACGCAAAACCAATCCTCCTTTCTTTCTTTTTCCTTGTCACATTTCTACAGTGCACCTCGGCAAGCGGAAGTCTCTGACTGCTTGCTCGGTGGGTCTTACTTTTACACCGTGTAACAGGTGGCTGTCAGTCCATCCTAAGCTTTCTACAAGAGTCCTGGCTTAGGACATTCCCATTTCCAGGCCGCCCAGAAGGATTTGGGGTTAGTAAACACAGTGACGTGAATGAAAACCCTGTGGTCCTCTGTCCTGCATATATGCATGACGCGTGACGGCGGGGGAGACAGACCCGAGCCATCCGCGTCAGGATGGCTCCACTGGTGCTGTCTGGCCCCATGGCCGTGACAGACCTAAGGGGGACATCTGGAGGCCTGGACCCTGCAGGCTCCCCTCCCGGCGCCCCGGCTGGCAGAGGCCCTGTGTGTGTGCTCAGGGCTCCTGGGCTGACAGCACCAGCCAGGGTCCCTGCACAGGGCGGACAGGGCTGGGACTCGGGGCCACATGGCCTCGCCCTCTGGAGCTGCCCAGGGCAGGATGCTGCCAGGAGAGGCCGCAGAGAGCTTGCCCTGGGGCTGGGGCACCACCAGGTGCTCAGGTGACAGTGGCCCAGCTCCCCTGTCCTTCTCCCTTCCTGCCCCTCCGGTCTCTCCTTCCCGCTCTCTGAGGCGTTGGCCTCCCTAGCGGGGATGGTTGGGCTCTCTGGGGTGAGGGTGGACATCACAGCCACCAACGGTAAGGGACCCAGAGAGGGCACTGCCTTCGCCGAGTCCACTGCCCACTGCCCACTGTCCTGAGTGCCGTGTCCCCGCCTGTGGACAGGGTCTCTTCCCAGGGGCCGGGCTCTGCCCCATCGTCACTGTGACTGAGTGGCCCTGTGTGGCCCTCCCCGCCTGCCCACACCCTGGCTTTTGAATCTGTGGCTTTCTATTTTATTTTTACACACAGCTCGCTGGGACTGTGCTGTGTCCCCAGAATGCCGTGGGGGAGTTGGCGGTGTCGGGTGTTTTTATTTCCAGGGCAATAAGCTGCTTGCTTATCTTTGTCCTTCTGTATGTGGTGGAGCTGTAAACTTTTAAAACTGTATTACAGTAGAAGACGCGTCCCCACAAGGGCCGCTCAGAACATCGCCCTCGCCTCCGACGCACCCATCCTGCGGTTCTTGCCGCTCTGCGGCCGCTCTGGAGGCCTCGGTCCCAACGGTCTCAGTCCTGCTGTCCTGGGTCCTCAGCGTCCTGAACTGGCTCGAAACGGCTTTTCGTGGTCATTTTGACTCTGGGAGCAGCCGGGAGTCATATGGTGCAGGATCTGGTGAATAAGGTGTTCTGATTTGACAGCAATTGCCATAAATGGTTAGTTTAGTGGGGTAAAAAGAAATACAGGGAATACTTAAATTTTAAAAATTTATTATGGCGAAAGACACATTGCCACAAATCCCGCAGCCTCGAGTGTACTTGTCCCATCATTCTTGGCAGCGAGTCTCTTGCTGCAGTTTGTTTCCCATCTAGCTGTTGTATCTGCTTTGTTTTTATTCCCCCGTGCTGTTCCGCACGGGAGCTGCCGCATGCACTTAGCTCATCTTCATTCTCTTCTGTTTGCCCTTCTTTCCCTCCTCCCATCCTCCATTCTCTTGGTCCTTTCTTCTTTCACAAAAACTCTATTTTCCTGTTCCCTATCATCTATTTTTTATTTTGATCTCTAATTTATTTACACTTTGGGTTTGTCATATAAGAGAAACCCTGGGATATTTCAGCTTGTGTGTCTGATTTCATTCACTTAACATTATGGCCTCGAGGTGCATTTATTTTCTAACAACTGACTCCGGCTTAGTCTTCTTTATGACAGAGTAGTACTCCACTGTGTGTAAACACCACGTTCTCTCTATCCACAGCTGGTGATGGACACACAGGTTGCTTTCAAGACTTAGCCATTATGAGTTGTGCTGCTACAAACACGGGTGTGCATGGGTCATTGTAATATGACTTTAACTCTTTGGGGGATTTAAAAAAAATTTATTTAAAGAGAAAAAAAAAAGAAAACAACCAAACAAAACAGAAAAAGGGTAGCAACAATACAGAATTCCAAAGGCAAAAAAATTAAAGAACCACAATAACAACAACAAAACAAAAACACTAAGAAATCGCCACTTGATAGGTTACATACTGTCATCATTGGAAAGTTGTTCAAGTTACAAAATTAAAGCACACAAAGTACACATTCAAACAGTGAGAATATTAACAGTTCTACTCAACAATCTAACAAACACAGTAATGTGGTCATCTATCTTTTTTTTTTTTTTTACTGGGGATCGAACTCACGACCTTGCACTTACCAAGCAAGCACTTAAGCCACTGAGCTAAATCCCCAGCCCCATGGTCATCTATCTTACACACTTAAACATACATGCAATTATATGGTTTAGAGCACTTTCTTTTCCCCTCTCATATATATATATATATATATATATATATATATATATATATAATTTTATTTTAAGGGGGGTAAAATTAAACAAAACAGAACAGAACGGGACATAAGAAAGCATACATTTCAAAGCTAGACAACCCAAGATCTTCACTATCTGTCATATTGTCTCTTGTTTTCTTCCAGGTGGTTGTCCTTATCCTTGCATATGGGGAGCTCATACTAAATAACATAGCCAATCTTTTCACAAGATGTGTAGTTCACTGGCTCCCACTTGCTAAGGGGGGGAGGAACACAGGACAGGGGACAGGACGACATGAGATGTTCGATTCTCAGCTCGCGTCTCACATCCACCCTCTTTGGGGGATTTTTAAGCATTTTAAATATTCACTGTAGGATTCAGTCACCCCTTGTACACATAGGAAGCAACAGGGCTGGTGCTAACGGCTGGCAGTGGGCACCCATCCGCTGCCCTGCTGGCCGCCAGCCTGGAGAACTGGCCCATCCAGGTGGGGCCCAGAGCAGGTGACAGCTTAAATGAGGAAGTCAGGATTTTTCAGCAAAGGCGCCAGGTAGGAGGCGTGGGCGAAAAAGAGACAGCCAGGGAGCCCACAGCGGGCGCCCTGTCCCAGTCTGACAGCTCGTTGTCTACGCCGCGAGAGACGATGTGACCTGTCCGAGGCCCCACAGCAAGACGTGGGCCGTCAGAGCCAGCTACAGGGCTCCCACCCCTGCTCAGCCCTTGGTTTGCTGATTAGCAAAACCCTCAGCAAAAGAGAACATGCCTGCTCCTCTCCACGCCCGTGAGTGCAGGCGGGAGTTTGGCAATCAGTCTTCTCCCTGGGCGCCCTGAGTCAGCTCTCCCGCCCAAGCACGCACCGTGCGTCCTCTCTCTGTTTACCCTGCTTACGAATTGCCGAATTGCCGAAGCTTGCAAGTGCATAAAAGCAAAACTCCGGACTCAGCTTAAGTGTTCCCAAATAGGATAATGGGCGATAAACGAGGAAACATTACTCAGTGGGGAATTAGTCACTTTAAATTCGGTACTTAGGAAGTTTGCAATAAAGTGGAAAATGTTCAGCTGTTAAACTCGAGGAAAATTATAATCTCCAATTTATTTACAGTGTCGTCGTAATTATGTTATTTCACACAAGTACTAAAACCGAAAAATCCCTAATACTTATGTGAAAAAGAAAAAGCCTGGAAAGAACCATGCCAACAGCTGCCTGACAGTGGGCATCTTTCTGTAGGTAAAAGGTGGGCGAGCTTTTTTCGTTTTTTTTTTTTTTTTGTTTTTGGTACTGGGGAATCAAAGCCACAACCCCGTGCTTGTTGGGCAGACGCTTGTGCCGCTGAGCTATAGCCCCAGCCCTGCTTTGTTTTTTGATGCTGGATCTTCTTGTGTAGTCCAAACTGTCCTGAACTGACTATGGAGCTCAGGCTGGCTTGGAACTCACAGTGATCCCCCTGCCTCAGCCTCCCAAAGCTGGGGTTACTTACAGGTGGGTGCCACCACATGTAGATTTTGAAAAAAATATCTGAAGAAGATGCACAGAGATGGGCATGGTATTCACCACGAGTTCAAGGCCAGCCTGGGCTACATAGTGAGGCCCTGTCTCAAACAACAAACAGACAGACAGAAGATTCATAATGACAGGGTGGGGTGGTGGCATTGTGGCTTATTTTATCTTTGCCTTTCTAATACTTCTATTTATTTATTATTTATTTACTTATTTGCTTAGTTATTTATTGAGACAGGGTCTCACTATTTGGCCCAGGTTGGTTTCAAAGCTGCAGATCTTCCTGCCTCAGTCTCCTCATAGGGGGATTATAGGTTGCACCTCCCCCAAGAATTTATAATTTTATTCATTTATTTTTGAATTTTGATTTTTTCGGCATCAGGGATTGAATTTACAACCTTGTGCTTGCCAGCCACCCTTGGCTTCTAGGACAGCAGGGAGGCCAGGGCGACTGTCTGGCTCCCTCTGTTTCCACCTGGGTTTTAGTGTCTTTAACTCAAAATGCTTGGGATGCCATAGGGCCACATTTTGGGGTGATGTGTTCTCCCCGTTGGCTGTGTTGCCCCTCTCAGTCCCACGGCCAGGATTCCCTGCACTGCTGCCCGCCAGACAGCAAAGACTGCAGTGCAGAGACGGGAGGACATGGTCCCCTCAGGAACCAAGGTCTTGGGAGCGATTCCCGTTTCCCAAAAGCTGCGTGGAACCTGCGCAGGGGAGGGACAGTGCTGCAGGGGAGGCTGCGGCTGGGCATTCCTAGGCCGTGTATGTCTCGGGCCGGTGCCCAGCCATCTGGGCAGCTGCTGTGACCCTCTCAGAAGTGGGTGGAAGTGGCCACTTGTGTCGAGTGCAGGCGCCGGGCACAGCTCCAGACCACGTTCCCTGAATGGAAGCTTTGTTTCCCCGAGACCTCTTCACGCTGTCTCTCCACGGCTCTGGCCGCCTCCAGTTTCAGCTGCCCATTAGGCCGTCCATGGCCTCCTCCAGCCCGCCGGGAGGTCCTCCCTGCAAACATGGCTCCTCCTCAGGCCTCCGTGTGACCCTACACCATTATGAAGCCTCCGCCTGCATCCTTATCATCTCTGGGGACCCCTGATGCTCATTACCAGCTGCCACCTCCATGGCGCTCGTCACTGGTATGGTCCAGCGTAATGGCACTTGCTGTGTCTATCCCATCTGTTAGGGTTTGGATCCACAATGTCCTAAGGTTTGCGAGTGTGGCAGGCGACCCCTCCGTGGACGAGTTCAGTGCTGCTGGAATTTGGGGCCTGGTTGGAGGTGGTCACCGGAGTGAGACCTGGGAGGACGTAGCCTTGTCCCAAGCTCCTCCCCTCCCTCTGCTTCCTGGCTGTCAGGGGGTGAGCAGTTTTCGGACACCAGGCCCTTCGGCCATGATGTTTCTGCCTTGGAGCCCACTGACCACGGACTGCACCCTTTAGAAATCGTGAGCCAGAAAGTCCTCCCTTCCTTTAAATACAGGATGCTATTTTGCGACAGTGACAGGAAAGTGACTGAGACTCTTCGGTCTTATCCAGCCTTGGGGACATCAGGTGGTGGAAAGGCAGGCTGAGCAGAAGTTCTCAGCTACAAGTACCTGCTCGCCTAACTCCAGATGCCACTATCTGCAAACCAGGCTCTGTTGCTCCAGATGAGGTGTGAGTCAGTCCTCGCTGGTGAAGAACCAAGCATGCAGAGCCTGCCTCGGGTCCCCAGGGCTCTGTCTGTTCATAGCTGCCCCAGACCCTCCAGACCCCAAATGGTGCCCAGCCCAGACCAAGCTGACATAGAGCACAGACAGTGCAGCGGTCTGGCTTGAAAAGACCACAGCCATTCTGTTCCCACTGCCCCCAGTCACCCCTGCTGGCTTCCCTGTAGGTTCCCAGTGCACTGTAAATAAACGAGGACTTTACAACCCTCGAGTAGGTGCCATTGGTGCCAGGAACGTGCCCGAGGCCCTGCATACTAACATAAGATAATCCGGGATGGTTATGGGATGAAGGCTCTTGTCCCGACCTCCTTCCGCACTCCCCCTTCCTGTCCCACATTGCAGGGACCCACTGACCTTGCTGCCCTGCAGGACCACGCCTTGGTCGCTCAGTCGCCAGGGACCTGGCTCTGCAATCGGGGTCCTGCCGCCTCTCTGTGTCCTCACAGCGCCCTGGGACTGGTTCACAGCCTGGGACCTGGGTGTTCCACGACGGACAGATAGACGGGTCCTTGCGGATTGCTCCCAGGGTCTCTGTGAAGGGCTAGGCCTGTAATCCAGTTTGTTTAATCCTCAGTACAGCCTTCCAAGGTGCCTCTGGCTCTGTTGCTCAGATAAAAACATCAAGGAGAAGTTGAAAAACTTGTCCACGTTCTCACATCAGTTCAGCAGCAGCGGCGAGGGTGGCGCCCAGGGCCCCAAACACCATCTATGCTGCAGTCCATACCGGCAAGGTCGAGCTAATGTCTGCACAAGGAAGCACAGGGAGGGCTTGGGAGGCCTTGGAGCAGCGGGCCAAGTCCTCGGGGCGGAGCGCTGTGTTCAGGAGGCCGGAGCTGGGCCTGGGTGAGTGAGGGGAGGATGCCTTCTGCTGCCAGGGACGTGGCTCCCAGCGCGCAGGCTTCCACCGAGCGTGCACTTTCGTGCTTCGTGGGGCCTGGAAGCTAAGTCTCACAGGCTCCGTTGTCATCTCGTCCGCGCTGTGCCCAGGCTGAGCTGCCCGGATGGCCTCGCTCCAGGGCCGCCTTGTGCTGGGGATGTTTGTAGTTGCTGTGGTGACCGGATCAGGGCCTGTGTGTTCCTGGATTAGAAGAAAACCAAACATGTTGAGACATCTCCCTGCCCAAGAGGCAGCGAGGTGTGCAGGGTAAGCTCTGGGGGCAGGGGCCCAGCTCTCCACAGCCTCGGGGGCTTGGCTGGCATGGGACCTCCAGCCCCCAGGGGAGACCTGTGGCGCTGCTGTCTCCACCTCGGTCTTCTGCAGGCAGGACTTGGTCACTCAGGATTTCACACTCAGGGGAAGGGGTCTTGCAGGCCCATATCGCCATGGGATGTTGGGGTGTCCCTGGGGCTCCATGGCAGGAGAGGACCCCAGGGAGCCCCCAGCCGCACAAAGCCCTGATGCAGATCACTCAGTTCAGCACCTCCAGATTGTTCCAGGGAATCTGCCAGGCTGCTGGGGAAATGATCCGAGAAGCTTTTTCCTAGACTTACTTCGAGGTTAGAGCGCAGGCGGGCAGGGGCAGCTGCTGCCGACTCCCGCCACACCTGGGTGCTTTTGGGGCAGCAGTATGGATGGTAGTGACACGTGGAACTCAGCTGTGGAGAAGACACTGTGGCCTGGCCTTCCTGGGGGCCAGAGTTCCCTGGATGCCCCCTGCCTTTGGCTCCAGGACCCCGCCTGGGCAGCAGAGCTGTCTAGGGTGCCCCTACCCACCCCACTCAGAACCAGGGTGGCTAGTGACACGTGGAGTGCCACGGCAGTGTGACTTTCAAGTCAGCAGCAAACAACTGTGAGCATCAGTGTGTCCCAACATTTCGTGGACCATGCTTATGCTAGGAAGGCTTTGCTGTTGCCCTGAAATTCATTCTGACCCGGACTTCCTGGCTGTTTGAGTCAGGTGACCCCAGTAGGGGCCAGGTGCACACAAGTGTCCTCTCTTCTCCCCTGCTTGATGTTACCCATGCCTGTCGCTGCCGTTCCTGGGGGCCCTTCTCTGTGGAGTGACCCACAAGGCGGTGGCAACTAACTGGCAAATGTTTCGCTCCGCCTGTGCTGGGCTGGTCCCCGCAGTGGTCACCTCCCGGAAAGGGACCATGCAGATCCTGGTCCCTCCTCTGGAATCCTAATCCTGCAGGTCTGGAGATGAGATCAGCGGTCGGCATTCTCGCGGGCTCCACTGCTGAAACTGCCGCAGGGGGAATAAGTGCGCACCTTGTCCCAGCTTGCTGTGAGGGCCACGCCGTGCCTGTTCGTACTCTGCCCCTGACAGGGCTAGCAGTTGGAGCTTCATGCCTGGGTGTCAGGCTGCTTCCCTTTTCCCCCTTCACGCTTATGTTTTGGAAGTCTCTTTCCAGGTCAGAAACAACGGCATGTTTTGGAAGTCTCTTTCCGGGCCAGAAACAATGGCTAAGCATCTGGGTCCCTGAGAACATACAGTCTGCTATCTTTTATTTAATCAGTCACTTTCCCCTTGCCTGCTAGGAGGCTCAGGGCAAGATTTTTGGGTAAGTTTCAGGACTCTTCCTAAATCAGGATGTTTGATTGCCAAGCACACCCAGATAGATTTCATTAAGGGTGGCTGTTCCTTCTTTTGTGGTTTCCTGCTGTAAACAGCCAAGCACCTCCAGCCTTCTCAGCTGAAGGCGGAGTACAAACCCATCCTTAGACTTCCGGGAGCTGGAGGTGGGAGGTTTGGTCTGGGGAGCACAGGGCCTCCACAGAACAGCGAGAGGGTTTCACCCAGAGAGGCAGGGGCCTGGCAGGTGGACAAGGGGTGTTGGTGCAGCCTAATCCCAGGAAGCCGGGGTGAGTGGCTGGCAGGAATGTGCTGACTCATCCATGACTCAGTTTCTTTTAGGGTGGAGAGCGCCCCAGGGCACTGGGGAATCTGCAAAGGAAGCCCGAACAGTGCTGCCTCTCAGGAAGCCTGTAAGGACAGGAGTCCTTGGCTGGGAAGTGCGGAAGCTGTCACGCTGAGTTCTGCGCTGAGGGCTGAGGGCCTGGGAGATGCCAGCCTGGCGCTGGGGATCGGTCGGTGGCCATCTGGATGTGGGACACTTGGCACCTAAGTGGCCACCATGCTCCTAGTTTTGGAGATGCTGTAGAGTACAACTGCCCGAGGCCATAACAGGCAGGCTCCCACCTTTCATCCAGAGGGGACAGTGCTGGGGTGACAGGGGACACGTGGTCCATCTTCCAGAGGGCCCTGGGTGGGAGTCACCTGTTGGGCAAAAGAAAGAAACAACCCCCGGGCAAGGGCACACACAGCTCTCAGGTGGTGACTGCAAATGGGTCTCCAGGTCCAAACCAAGGTGCTGAATGCATAAGGCCCAGGCAGCCCCGGCGGGCAGGGGGACAGTGCAGACCCAGACCGCAGCTCCTGGGACAGCAGGCAGATAGATCGTGGGCCGTCCGTGCCTGGTCCCAGGCCCCACGGCTCTCACTGCCTTTAGCTGTCCCCTGCCTCCAGAAAACCCAAGTCAAGATCTTGGGGCTGTTCTCTGGAGGGAGAATAAAGAGCCACCGAGGCTCCTTCAAGGTGGAGCTGCGAGCTTGCTTTCCTGATGGCAACTGGCCTCAAACTTGAGGTGATCCTCCTGCCTCAGCCTCCAGAGTGCCAGGAATACAGGTGTGCACCACCATGCCCAGTGTTATGGCTGTGTCTAGATGTCCCTTCACAGCCTCATGCAGTCACAGGTGGGGCTTTTTTAGAGGTGGCTGCATCTAGAGTGTGTGATGCTGGAGTTGATTCGTGGTGCAACGCTAGGATCAAGGGTGCTAGGATTTAGGGTGTGAGTGCTACCCTCCCTAAGTAGCCTGGATCAAATAAAAGAAGCAAAAAGATGCTGGGAAGGTCCTTTGGTTGTTTGTCTGCCTTTTGTCCACCATGAACTGTTTGTCCTCTGTGATGTCTGTCTGCCATACCACCCTGCCTTGGAGCCAGCTGACTAGGCACTGAAACCTCTACAAACTGTGAGCTAAATAAACCCTTCCTTTTTTAATTTTGGATGTCAGATATTTTGTCCCAGCAACAAGAAAAGTAACTAAGACACTGGCTTACTTTTAACTTCTCATACTCAGATAAGGGGCAAAGGAACAAACCAATGTTGAATTTATAATTATTTAAAGCGGAGTGAGGCATACACATTTGGAAAATTCTCAGCCTGGCCATTAAAGAGTGAAAAATCCTGTCCTTCAGGGAGGGGTGAAGCCTTTCAGCTGACTTCAGGCAGCCCATCCCACCACAGACTAGAGCTGGGGGGGCACAATGGCTTCAGGGGACCAGCCCTGGATGCCCTTCATGGCTCCCTTGGGGTCTCTGCTCCCCAAATTCTTGCACAGGGCTGCTGGGCTCCAGGTGCAGCTGAAGCCGCTGCTCCCAAGGGTGTGAGTGCAGGTCTGGAACCTGCCTCCTCCTGAGGAAGGGAAACTTGTCCTCCAGACAGGAGGTACAATGTCTGCCCCACTGGTGCCCACCTCTCCCTCCACCTGTCCCCTCAACCTGTCCTGCCACTATGCTGGAAGATGATAACCATTCCGATGTTAGGGGCTCACAGCTGCAGGGAGTTTGCCTTGAGTCCCAGGTGGCACTTGGCACTTTGGGCTTTTGAGTCCATCCTGACTCTGGACCTATTTTCAGGACTCCAGGATTACATTTTATATGGGAAGAGGAAGTGTGTTGCAGAGTTGGGGGTGGGATGCTGTGATTTAGTACAAACTCTGCCAAGGTTTGGCTCCTCAGTGTGGCAGATGGGGGAGGCAGGGGCTCATGGGCATGTCTGGTTCATGCCCTCAGCAGTGACGGAGGCCTTCCTTATGGGGTGGGTTCTGCTGCCAGCTGGAGCAGTAGCCAGGCTTTCCTCTCTCTTGGCTGTAGGGCTCCAGTACCTGGGTCGCTGAGCTCTCTCATCCTGATTGTGAGGAACAGTTTCTCTATGCTGCTGCCATTCTGGAACATGGTGCTCGGCGGCTTTTTCCACCAAGCAGAATCTTTCATTTTTGCACTTTTGAGGCTGCAAAGGGTAGAGACCCACCACCCTTTCCCGTGATGCCTCCAGGCCATCTTTTCTATTTTCCTGTTCCTTCTCAGCAATGGAGATCTCAGCTCCATCTTTGTGGTCCACAGCTTTACGTGAGCTTCCTTTTTGGCCAAACTCACAATGTTCTAAGTCTTCCTGCTGGGCTCTGTGCTCTTGATTCACAAAATAAATCTGACTAAAAGCCCCCTTCAGTAGCCATGCCACAGCCTCTACTTTAGACTGCCTTGAAATCTCTTCTGCCAGATTAATTACTCCACTGCCCTCAATCTCAGTCTCAGGTGAAGTCTCTGGACACAAGCAAAATGCAGACAAACTTTCCGCCAGGCCATAACACACGTTGTGTAGAGGCCAGTGGAGTCCTTCTTCCCAGACGAAGCCTCCTGAGCATGATCTTTACCAACAGGCTTTCTATCAGCCTTCTGGTCTCCTGAGCTCTGACCAGAATCTCCCATGCAGAATACTCTGTTGTTCCAACTCTATGCATTCAGGCGACATCTCCAAGCATTTTCAGACTCTTCCCACAAGCCATTCCCAAACGCTCTTGAACCACATGATCAGGTATATCCCAGCAATGACCCCACTCCACTGTACCAAATTCTGTCTTGGTTACTTTTCTCTCATTGTTGAGACAAATACCTGGTGCCCAAAGTGAAGCAAGGAAAGGTTTATTTCTTACAGTTTTGGAGGTTTCAGTCCGTACTCAGCTCCAGGGCAGGGTGGTGTGCCTGAGGGACAACTGTCCACGGCAGCTGCAAATAGCAAGAGCAAAAAGGGCAAAAGGCAAAAAAAGGGAAAAGCACACCTTCTTCTTGCCCTTATATTGTATGCTGGCTTCACCCCTGGGCAGGTGCAGCACTCACACCACCAATCCCAGAGCTAGACAACAAACCAGTCACAAACGCTAGACTCAGCTGCCTCCATGATTGCATGAGGCTGGTGGGGGGCATCCAAACACAAACCATAACACTCACAAAAGGACACAGGCAAGGCCTCAGCTCAGATTCTGTTTTTCACAGCTGGGAAAGTGTTGCATGCTCACAGCTGTCCTTCTGGAAAGGTCTGATCCTAACGCAGCTGACAACTCATGTGGAACAGGACTCTGGGGTAACCGGCTCCTGGCCAAGCACAGGCCGATGCCATAAAGCCATCTCCACTTGGCATAATCAAAAGATGTCTGTTTTTCAGCAATTTTGTATCTCTATTATCTCCTTTTCTCTGAAATGTAATTTAAGTTGTCCTTTTCTTAATTTCCAATTCCTGAAAGTTTGAATGTGCTGATAAGGCTGTGGCTCCATTAAGATAGCATTTTGTTTTGTTGTATTTTATATTTTATTTTATTTTATTTTAATTAATTAGTTAATTTTTTGGTGAGCATGTAAAAGGCACTGCATTCTCACCTAACATCTGTCTGTCTTTGGATCTGTCACGAGGGCATTAACAGGTCCTGTGCAGGTCCCGATGTTCTACACAGAGACTTGAGCAGGACACCAGGGCAGGAGCAGGACCAGGGATTCACCTGAAAGAGCAAAGACCAGAGCCACTCCTCGGGATGGGGAGACGAGCTCATGGCCCGAGGGGCTCGGTGCTCAGGGTCTGGGGTGGGGCTGAGGGTCCCGTCTGAGGCTCAGCTCCTGCCGGTGAGTGGCTGGACCAGGTGCCCGTGTTGCGCTGTGGAGTTTCTGGAGGGCTGTAAGCTCAGATCTTCACTCCGGATAACCAGCCAAGGATCGCAGAAGACCACTGGGCCATGTGTGTAAGCTAAGCCATCTGTTCACCTTTTCCCGCTTGTTTAGATCTGGGTGTCCTGGTCCTTAACTCAGAAGGTGCACCCAGCCCAGAAAGGTGAGCAGACCCAGCCTTTGCCTTGGCTACTTCCTGCCTCAAGGGAAGTGGGGGGGGCTGTTTTAGGAGGGGCCAAGGGGACCACTGGACGGTGAGCCTTGGTGGAGAGGGGATCAGAGACCACAGCATCTGGGATGAGATGTGTCCAGGCCCTGGACCTGAGCACAACTCTGCAGGTCTAGGAAGCAGCAGGGGCACTGGTTGTGGGTGGCCTGACCTGGTCCCTCAGCCCCAGAGCTGTGGATGGTGTCCCAGTGGGCGAGTACCATCTTGGAAGTCAGGAGGGGACCCACAGAGGCAGTAGGTGGCTGAGCTGGTGGCTGGGGCTCGGTCTTCACTGGCTGGTAGCAGAAAGGAAGCATGGCACAGGCACAGGAGGGTTCTGTCAGCCAAACTCAGGATGCTTGGGAGTGAAAAATGCAGACAGAGGAGGTGAGGACTTTAGCTTTCCTCCAAGCAGCTGACCTGGGGTGGGGGGTGCTCAAGTCCTTCAAATGAAACAGCTGTGGGTTTGCATAGGAGCAGCACACACCCTCCCTCACCCAGGAGGTCAGCTGTAGATCACTTATCTGCTGCAGCCTGATTGTGGGGTGAACCGTGGTTACCTGGAGGTATTAGGTGGGAGCAATGATAGGAAAAAATTTCCCATACATTTAATATAGACACAATTTATTTTTATTTCTCTTCTAGTGCTGAGGATTGAACCCGAAGGGCCTGAGTTGTGTCATCAGGTGTTTTTATCTGTTTGTTTTGAGACAGGGTCTCACTAAGTTACCCAGGCTGGGCTCCAACCTGCCATCTTCCTGCCTCAGCCTCCGGATTGCTAGGAGAGCACCACCAGGCCTGGCTGAGGCTACCCTCCCGCATAGGGCAAAGTCCTGCTCCCTGATTCCGCCACACCGGCCTCCTCTACCCCTGTTGGGGTCCTTCCATTCAGACGCAGCACCTGTTCTCCCTGCTTTGATCGCCAGTCCTGCATCTCCGGCTGATCACTTTCCGAGGTACAGAAATCCCCCAAACCCTCTAAGACCTGGGTGGCCCAGACAGAGCTGTCTGAAACAGGCCTGAGCTCCCTCAGCCCTGAGATCCTGTATTTCCCTGGGTGGGCGGACCTCGGGGAGGACTGAGCTGGGGGAGCTTGGGGGATCTGGGAGATAATGGGATCCAGATGAAGAAAGGCTCTTTAGGGTTCTCAGGCCCACGGGCGAGGACACTCCCAGATTGCCTGTGAATGAGTCATGGAGAACCAGCAGGCAGCCAGGTAGGGACAACAGCGAGCCACAGCATTAGAATCAAAGCTGTGTTTTTAAAAAAATCAACAGGAAAGAGAACATTTGGGATCTAAGAGGAAAGGGGCCACAGGCAGAGAAAGCTGGAGCATTTGTGTGTATCAGTGGGGAGCAAGGGAGCTGTGACTGGAGAGCTGTGCTGGGGAGCCCTCGCACCCCAGAAATCACTGTGGGCCACCCTTCTAGGTACCTGTTTACTTGTCCTTTGTCATGTGACAGCACACGCTTTGGCATCTTAGAAGAAATTCCAACCAGAGAAGGTAAAACTGAGACCCACGCGTGAGTCCTGGCTGTCAGCGAGGCTCCGGGCAGTTTGTTCAGGGCCGGAGGTTGCGCCCTGCCTGGGCCTCAGGGTCACATGAGACCAGGCCGGTTGGGAGCAGATTAGCTCCCAGTCATGGGAGCTTAAGCAAGTCTTTCTGCTCCCTGACTATTCCCTGTGCCACCAATGCCAAAGTTCTTTTTCAGCTCTGGGAGTCGAGGGCAGGAAGATGGCAAGTTTGAACCCAACTGAGCAGCATAGTGACTTAGGGAGACCCTGTCTCAAAATAAAGAAATGAAGAAGGGTTGGGGACATAGCTCAGAGCAGAAGTCCTGGGTTCATTCCTCCGTGCCAGAAGAAACATGTTCTTTCTTTTCCAGGTGTATAATATCACAAAAAGCAGGGCACTTAAATGTGTAAGGTGGTTGTATTGACCATTAGGTCCTCGTGCATGGTAACAGTCATTCAAGGGACTCAGCACAAGGAGACCCCTTTGCCTGCCCTGCATAGGCAATGAGATGCCACTAGGGGTCCAGTGGGGGCCCTGAGGCGGGAGATCAGGGTGTGGCAAAACAGCTGCGCAACTATATAGACCTGTCAATCGTGGAGACCCAGGAGGCATGCGCATATCAGAGTCCAACTCCTGCACCAATCAGAGACTGTGATCTTCAGTTCTTCCGGCACAAGATCAAGCAGGATTTTGATAGGTCAGCAGGGTGTGTGACACACGGTGGCTGCTGGTCTAGTGGCTACTGCCTTCTTTCTTTCTCAGTGACTCATCCTGCGCGCAGAGTATGTTCCCTTTCCCACGTTAATTGGCCCGCGCTCACTCTGCAGCGTGCTTCCTTTCCCTTCTTTTCTTACCTTTAATACTTTAATAAATGTAAAACCGTGCTACTCCTTTCCTGTTCAATTCTTTGTTCAGGATACTGAGTCTGGAAGGGACCCCTGAGAAAGAGCCCACGGCACCGCAGTGCCCTGATTACAGCGCATCCCCCCAGCTTCCTGGTTGGGCTCCTTGGGTCTGGGACCCTACGTTACTCACCTGGTCACCCAGTCCCCTCCCAGGTGTGGGAAGAGGCTGTTGGAGCCTTGGCCATGTGGAGTCCAGGCCCCTTGTGGATGGGCCTCACTGCCCCCACGGATGTCCAGCTCCTTCCTTGTTAACCACTCTCCGGCCTCTCTTCCCCGCCCTGGAGCAAGCCCGGGATGAGCACTGAGCGCGCCGCCGCCCCTGCTGCTGCCGTTGCAGAAGGAGGTGCTGTGGGCCCTCAGACTCAGCAAAACCTCAGGCAGTCCTCGGGAAAGTGGATTGAGCTATGCAACGGCAGGACAGGGTTGGCTCACGACAGCTGCAGGCCGAGATGTGAAGTTCTGACCGACTGCGGAGCTCGTTCTTCCAAGAAAGTTCTGGAAGCCATTGCAGTCTGGCTGTCTCTGCGGGATGTAAGACACGGGTGGCAGGAGGGGCCAGAACCTGGAGGAGACAAGTACAGCTTCTCGGCTCCCAGGCTCCCAGCGAGGCCAGCAGTGCTACCCTCATGGGGTGACGGCTCTTTGGGCTGTTCCCCCAGAGGGTGTGGGCATCTCCCGTTATTACCTGCAGCCTGAATGCTTTGTTGATTCGGGTGACAGCTGCCCACACCCCAGGGGTGGGCCCAGAACAACCCGGTACCTGCCGATGTTCACCATGGAAGGCAGATTGGAAAGACCTGGTGCCCAGGCACCCCAATTCCTGCTAGGTAGGGTCTCCCACTGAGGTGGGCTCTTGGGAATGATGCACCCCCAAGTCACGATCTCAGCTGCTCCTGCAAGTTTATAGCCTCGCTGATGCCACAGTGTGAGACAGCAGGGCTTCGGATCGCATTAGTTTATTCAAGATATAAGGTGATAATTTATTGTCACATTTTGTTTACATTTATACCTACTTTTGATAAAGCACTGGGATCATGTATTTAAAATCACTTAGTAAACATTCTGTCTTCCTAATTCATTCTTTGCTCCCCCCTGGCTTTCCCGCCTTTACACCTGGGCCAGGAAGCACAGCCTGAACCTGTCTGAGCAAGGGGTGGGGAGGGAGAGGAGGAGGTTGGGGACAGAGTGAATCCAAGGTGGCACTGCTTCGCTTTGGCTTTGGTTTAGGTCAGCTTCAGATCTGATAGCAAAACATGAGTCTTGGAAGCCAGAACTTCCAGAGAGAGACAGAGACAGAGACAGAGAAACAAAAAGAGAGATGGAGATGGAGACAGAGACAGAGTGACGGAAGCAGAGGCAGGAACTGGGCTTTCTATCAAAAATGCAAAGCTCAGACAAGTGTGATCTCAGAGTGAATCAGAGGAGGGAAGAAGGCAGCAAGGCGGAAGGGCGGTTTCTACTGGCAGGAATGGTACGGGAGACAGGGCTCGGCAAAGCGGGCTGGGGCGATGAGCAAGACCTCCAGTGACAGGATCCCAGGATGAGGGGACCTGTGTGTAGGGCCTCTCTCGAGCTCCCCTGAGATGTGGGTGGTATAAAGGAAGAGCAGCTATCGGGACCTCGGCCTTGGCGATTCCCTGCTGCGGGTGGGTCTCAACTGTGGCGCACGCCTTTATTTTCGCTTTCACCCTTTCGCTCTTTGTTCAGCTCGAGTTCACTCTGTGGAGCTGGTTTCTCCCACGCCCACTCACTGCACACTTTTCTGGCACTGTTCTCGGCTTGTGTCGTCCAATTCTTTCTTAGTGGCAGGAAGGACCTGGCCCACTTTGGACTGGGGAGCCGGGTCTGAAGGGACCGAGGATGACTGGAAGGCGAGTGGCTGTGTGCCGGACTGGGGAGAAGGAGCTGAGAACTGGACAGGGTGGGCTGGCTGGGGCAGCTGTGAGTGTACTGCCCGTCCAGGGGAAGGTAGGCAGGGCCCCAGGTGGCTTTAAGGGTGCCTAGAGCGTTGGGTCTGGTGCTCCCTTCACGGGGGGAGCTGAGGAGCCAGGCCCTGTCCATAGTGGTACCTGCGCCATGGGGCCGGTGGGTTGGGCCTGAGACTTCTAGAAACATCTAGGGGAGATACCCCGAAGCATCTGTGTGCCGCAGGAGGGGGACCCCCAAAGGACTGGGTGCTGGTTGGTGAGATCGCTAGGACTGCACCAAGGCAGAGGGCAGTGACCCTGTAGCAGCTGCAGCATGGACATATGGGACTTGGGCTCCAAGGGCTCCTGTGCAGGCCTGGACCTGAGCCTCAGAGCAGGGGAGGCTGGGGCAGAGATTGGCCTCCTAGGAAGCTTGGGAGCGTGCCCAAAGCCAGAACCCGGAGACCTGAGGTGCCCCCTGCATCCAGAGCCTGTCCTGGAGTGCATCGGGGATGAAGTGATGGGTAGACCCAGGCTGGAGCTACTCATGAGGAGAAGATATCGAGGTCCTGCGGCGCAGACCCAGTGTCCTGTAAGAAGGGCTGCTGACCAGGGGGTGCTCACTCTCCCTTAAATTTCCAAGGGCAATACTACCAACCTTAGAGATCAATCAGGTCTCATTAAATGAATGTCATTGGGATGTCTTTGTTCTACTTTCTCAAGGCCTTGCTCATTTTCCTACCCCTTTGGCCTTAGCTTTTCCCTGCACTTTCCTGCACCACCCCCATATGTTAAGAAGCCAATAAATACTGGCCAGTCCAGAGAAGTCTTTGTCTTAGCCACGAGAGCTCTGATCTTCCTGGACCCCCCACAAACCATACGTTGCTGCATGCTTGTCTGTAAGATTGGGAGACTAATCAGCTCCCAGAAGTAGAGCACTTGCCTGGCAGGGATGAGGTCCTGGGTTTGGTCCCCAGCACTGCAAAAAGACAGTAAAAACTTAAAAATTCAGTTATGATATCTTCTGGTACTCCCCTCAGCCGTAAGTTTCTCAGACCTTACTTGACTTCGGTGATCTTGGTTTTTGTGGGGGGGTGCCCCTCCATTTCAATTCTTCTGATAATTTTCCTCCTAACTAGGGATTAGGCTTTGGGGGAGAAGCCACAGGGGACACGTGCCTTCCACAGGGGAAACGTGCCTTCCTTGTCACACAGCATGGAGGACCTGTGCTACCAGCAGGGTGCGTCCCTCCTGAGCGCTGGAGGTCCAGGTGCCGGCCACCCTGCCTGGCTTTGTGCAGGGTTTCCAGTCTGCTTTGCTCTTGGTTTTTTTTTTTTTTTTTTTTCCCTCATGTGCCTGCTAGAAATCTAAAGCCACATGGGCAGCATACATTATATTTCCACTGGGTGATATTGGTTTAGACTCCTGTCTACAGGAATTTGGTGTTTAGAGAAGTGCTAACCCCTAGGGGAATCACAAATCTTGCATTTGGTTAATTTACCTTTTTGTTTCCCTGCTGGGAAGCCCACTGGAACCCTCACCTGGAAACATCTTAGTACCCTGGGTTTCCTTCTGGATACCTGCGCTTTGCATCGGTGTTTCTACATGGTCCCAACTCCAGCAATTAGCCTTTTTTCTTCTTTTTTTGTCCTTCTGCACTGCACACACTTTTGCTAAGCCACCTTGAACCCCAGACGGCATGGGCGGATTTCAAGGGTAAGGTGAGGTGCACTGCTGTGACAGCTCAGAGCTGGGTGCACGCTGGCGCTGGCGAGGCTGTGGGTCTTGGCCGGCTGCCCTGGGTGGGAGACAGAGGGCCCTGTGGTGTCACCTACACCAGGGGACTGGTGGGAGCTGCCTGCCTGGGCCAGTGCCCACAAGCGCGTCCTTCAGAAATCACTGCACCCAGAGCTCACCTCACTCACCCCCACAGGGGAGAATTTAGCCGGGACAGCAGTGATGCTCTTATTTTTAAATGCTAAAATCAATTTTTAAAGAGTGCTGCTGTGGGTGTATTCGGGGGTTTAGAGTTGATTTCTTGCAGCTAATTGAGTAAAAATAAGCCCAGAATTCTTTCCCATGACAAGGGAGTCAGAACGCTCACAGCAGGGAGATGGGGTGGGGGTGGCCTCTGAGACCCAGCATGGTCGCCTCACGTTTCCTGGGGACACTGATGCCTGGCCCCAGAGGTCTTCTGCAGGTTCAGCCAGCACAGCGGGGCAGCGCCACCAAAATCAGCGTCCTGTGTGCCTGACCCGGGCCTACCTGAGACCCACATGGGAAAGTGGACGACTGGATGATGCTGGGACCCAACAGCAGGGGGGAGACCGGGTCAGGCTGGGTTCGCAGTGGAGTGTGCGCCGGGCTCCGCAGCCAGCCAGGTCCACCGCCTGGGCTCCCGAGTTCTGCAGGAAAGCCTCCTGCCCAGGCGCCCCCTGGCGGCAGGCATCCCTCAGTCCCCAGCCCAGGCCAGGGGAGGGAGCCGGAGAGCAGCGCCCGGGTGTCTCCTGCAACCACTCCTTGGGCACAGCAGGGATTGGCTTTGCTGGGGCTGGGGAGTGGATGCAGGGACTCGAGCCTGACTCCTCGGGGCCGTGCAACGGGGGGGCAGTGCAGGGAAGGGGAGGCTGGGAGGAGATGGGCACCACCGAGTCTCACGTAGCAATGGGCAGAGGTCCCTCAATCCCCCTCACTCTGCATTCCCAGGGCCCCCAGGAAGTGCACCTCAGCAGACAAGTCACCAAACACCCTAGACCTCCAACTCACATCTGCAAAAGGGATGTCGTGGGGCCTGCACCCCTGGGTTCTTTGAAAAGACGCAGGCTTCTTATTAGTAAGCGTTTGGATACCTAGTGAGTAGGGTCATGGCCTGGGAAGGGGGACTGGCGCATGCATGGTCAGCTTGGGGGCCTGGAAGCAGACCCCATGACTCCAATGTGAGTAGTTATTTGGGGGACCCCAGGAAAACCACCCAGGGAGAAGACGTGAGACACCAGAGGGAGAAGATGGCAGGGGGAATCACCCAGCAAGCGCGTTGTCCCTCAGAACCAGAACCAGGGCTCGGTCCTACTCCGTGTTACCTTGGTTAAGGTCGTACTCATCCACAATTCTCATGAGTCACCTATGAGTGGGGTTCCTCACTCCTGGGAGCTGTGGCTTACCTGGCCCCTGGGCCAGTGAGCTCCGGCAGCCGGAGAGAGTGCTGAGAGAGACATGGGAAGGGTGGCATTTGGAAATGGCATAGAAATGACAACCTGGCCAGGCATGATGGTGGTGCACACCTTTAATCCCAGCACTTGGGAGGCTGAGGCAGGACTGCAAATTCAAGTCCTGCCTAGGCAATGCAGTGGGACCCTGTCTCAAAATAAAAAAAATTTTTAAAAGGGCTGGGGATGTAGTTTAGTGCAAAGGCCTTGGGTTCAGTCCCTGATACTGCATAAAGCAAAAGACAAGCACAACAGGAAGGTCCGTAGTAGTGCGTTGTACAGCACCAGTCTCCAGCGAGCATAACTGAAAATCCTGGGACCAGCGGGGGTACTCCCATTGCCTCAGTGAACACGGCTGTCTGTGAGGGTCCACATTCCTCTGCCATGGGTGACTGCTGACACACCAGACGGGGACAGACAGGCCGTGTGGCTCAGTAACACTAGGTGTTAACGGTCCTGCAGCAGGTGTGTGATGTCTCCCCATTCCCGGAGGGGAAACTGAGGCTCTCAGAGTATGGATACTGTGCTGAAGGTGGTACTTGACTTGGGCAAGCAGTGCTAATGTCACTGCCAGTGCTAGGACAGTGAAGGGGCCCGAATTCTGTGCCCCAGTGACAGTGCTGCCCCCTCTCTGCATCCGACCACGACTGCAGAAATTGCTTTCCATCTGTAAAATGTCAAGGCTGCATCTTTCATGTCCTTCCCTGGTTCTGTGCGCAGCCCCAAGATTGGAGCACAGGAAAGGACGGCAGGCCCACATTCTCCTTGGCCAGCCCGCTGCGTGGGAGGTGACCCGGCCTGGCTGTGTGGCTCATCATGGCCTGTTACGGCACACTGGTCCCTGTGCTGAAGTCGCTGTCCTGGCTGCCCCTGCCTGTGCTGGAGGTCTGCCTTCTCCCCAGTGGGGGCGCTGGGTGAAGTGTGACTTCGGGCATTTGCTGTGTCCCAGGCCAGGATGATTCTCCCTGTGAATCACAGCACTCACACCCTCCTCAGAGCCCCAGGCCAGGCCAGTCACAGGCCTGCGTTTAGAGGGGTTTGTGTCCTGCGTGACGGGAAAGAGGAGGCTGGGAGGAGATGGGAGCCCTGAGTCCTACATAGCAATAGACAGGGTCTCCCAATCCCCATCCTCTGCATTCCCAGGGCCCTAGAGGAAGTGGACGGTGGCTGTGGGAGAGGGCTGCTTCCTGAAGGTCAAACAGACACACGCATCAGCACAGGCCGAGCACCCTTCGCCTGGAAGCCCAAATCCAGGATGCGCTAAAGCCGGAAACCTTTTGAGCACCAGCTTCTGGAAAGCTCTACACAACTTATGTGACAGGTTGCAGTGGACATGTAGGTGCACTAAAAATTCTGCACAGTCACACAGGTGCCGCCCCATTTGCTCCCCCCTCCATGGATGCAGGGCTGAGGTGTGTGGAGACATAAGGAAATGTGGGGTCCAGATTTAGGACCTGTCCCCATATCTCATTATGCATATGCAAATATCGCCACATCTGAAAGACACCCGGGACCCTGCTAGTCCCAGTATTCCAGACAAGGGCCCACCCATAATAATGTCACCGCCTTCCTTATGTCCAGGGACCCCTCGCCCTCAACACTTGCCCTGCCTGGTCTTCACCCTGCCGATCAGTGGCCCCAGCCCGACCACCTCCTTGTCTAGGATTACAATTCCTTCTTCTGCATCTTCTGCCCCAGCCTGGGTGGTGCCCACCGCCCCCCCCAATGTCCTCCACTCCATGTCCCCTCCACCCTGGGCAGCTGTGTGCCCACTCTGTGCCACACCCCTACTATGTGCTCCCGGGCCTGGGGCCCCTCTGGTGTCTCTGTGCTCTCAGTGTATTGCAAACTCCTCCCAAGCAGCCAAAGGACATAGAAAGGACCTCGACCTCCCTCCAGGGCCAGGACAGTGCGCTGTAGCAACCTGACCATTTCCAGTCTGACCTCCAGGGGTATGTTTTCACAAGCTGTAACATCTACAGGCATTCACCAGGCCTGTCCTTCCCTCATGTCACCTTGTCGTTTACCAAGAACCTTTGGTTCTTCCAGCTTAACTTCTTTCCTTCAATGCCCCAGCACCCAGCGTGCAGCTGTTCCTACCCCTCCCGGTGCTGAGCCCCACACCTGGGTTTGAGGTTGTTCCTTTAGGGGACTCCAGCTCCCTGACATTTTGTGTGTCTTGTGGAAAAAACAATCCCATCCACAGGTCACGGATCCCCCTAGATGAGTGTGGCAGAGGTGTTCCAGACCTAAAGGCCACAGTGCCAACACTGGGTGGCGTGTGGGTCTTTGTGCCGAGAAGGCGGCACACCCCTGGACTGGATTTAAAAGCAGGCACCAGGCCAGCGCTGGATGCAGCTCTGATGGCTCTCTGGACAGCAATCTCCTTCCTGTCTATTGAATCTCAGAATTCATTTTCATACCTCAGACATCAAATAAACTCAGACAATGCATGCGGCTCTGTGGTTAGGACTCGGGGAGATGAATCACACTCTTTGGTCTCCGGAGTTGAATTCTGTGATTTATCAGCTGCATCTGAAGCCTCAGCTAAGAGAGCGACACCTCTGCCAGGCGGGGGCGGGGCGGGGAGCTGGGCCTGGCTCTGATGCTCGCCTGGAGACACAGACAGGAAGGGCAGGGCGGGGGCTCTGCCTCTCCTCCTCCTCCACCCCCCCCTTCGCAGGCCCTTTCACTATCCCAAGGGGCTGGAGGCTGAAATACAACCTTTGTATCCTGTTGGGAGCCAGAAGCCCTATCACCTCCTTCCTGCCGAAGAACCTCGAGTGGGGAGAGCAGGTGGTAACCAGGGGTTAGGCCTCATGGTTTATGCATCCGAACAGTCGTCAGGAAGTGAGTATCCATCACTGACCATGAGCTGCAGCCCCCTGCGGGTGCGGGACACCACTGCTGACACAGATTCCTTTGTTTGGTGATGAATATTTTCTAGTTTTTCTACGACACTGGTATAATAACCAAGTTTTAAACAGTTATGGGTAGCAAAATTCCATTCCTCAATGTAAATAATTATCCCTGGACAGACCCACGTGAGACACAAGACCAGAGGCTCCTGCTTATCTGTGGGCAGTGAAAGATGCGTGGCCTTAGCCTTCGTGTTTCTCCATCTGGGTGTCTTGATCAGAAGGAGGCCCAGGCGGGTGCTGCGGAGGGAAGCGTCACCCTGGGCTCCAGACAGATCTCGAGCTGCACTCGGGGCTGCAGGGCCAGCCTTGCCCCGCCGCCGTGGTGAGGTGCTCCTCGTGGGCGGGTTTTGGAACTCAGGGGCCCAAGCCTTTCAGGCTGAAGGAGAAAGCAGTTTCCAGGTGGGGGAGGAGCCTGCCGCTTGTCCCCAGCTGTGCAGGAGGAGCCAGCAGGGCCTGCTCTTCCTCCTGGTTCTCTTTCCCATGCAGTTTCTGCTCTGTGTCCCCCACCTGCCCTGGTATCCTCCCAGCATCTGCTTCCGTATCTCTGTGTGTGAGCTTTTGAGCCTTCTACCTTTGGTGTTTGCCGGTGGTGTGAGGTAGGAATGACCTTTCTGTGCTTAAAGCTGGTGTTTTCTGCCTGGAGTGACGGTGTACACTCATGAACTCAGCACTGGGGAGGCTGAGGCAGGAGATCACCATGAGTGCGAGGCTGCCTATGTAGTGAGAACCTACCTACAAAAAAAAGCTGGTATTTTAAATCCATTTTTCTTTCTCTCTTTTTCTTTTTTTCCTTCTGCTTCTCCTGGTTTTCTTCCCCTTCCAGGCAATGACTAATAATCATACTTGTTATGATTATATAAAGGCAGCAGTGGCTGTCTTCCAGCGCTGTCCTTTTGCAGTAGCTGCGGGGTTATCTGCAAACACAGGAAGTGAGGAAGGTGTAATGGCAGAGCTTACCGGGCTTCCCGGAAGAACACACTCCACGGGGAATTAACTGGAGCCAGGGAACTCCTGATGCTCTGGAAATACTGCACAGATTCTGAGGAGCTTGACTAGTACTTGTGACCCAGTGGGTGTCTCCCTGTAGCCCGGCGTGGCCCATACAGACCGAAGACCTGGAGGTGCTGGGATTCGCAGACAGATCCTCTGGGCACAGCGAACTCCCTGTCCTGAATCTCGGGGCTCATAGGAGCCTGGATCGGAGCTGTGGAGACGGGGAGAGGGAGGAAGGCTCTCACAAGTGTTTGGAGCCTGAGGTCAGGGATCTAATGTGGGGCATTTGGGGTGGGCAGGAGTGCTGCGGCTCAGCGATCCTCCTTCCCCTGCCTGTGAGCAGCACAGCAGGGACTGTCATCCCAGCGCCAGGGTCCTGGTGGGGGCCCTGAAGGTGGGTGATCTCCTGGAGCATTTCTGGCACAGTTTGAGTGAGGCCTCGGGTGCCATGGAGAAGCTGATGGTTGTGATTTTCCCCACTGAGCCCATGAGAGCACACAAAGAATGGGTCTTGGGCGGCACAGACGCGATCTGGGACTTGGGGAGCACAGTTCCGGGAATGGTCAAGCAGCCAGAATTCCAGGAAAACGCCAGGAATGCTCAAGCAGCCAGAATTCCAGGAAAACACTGAAGGCGAGATGAAGAGAGGCCTTGCTTCTCCCAAGCTGGCAGCCCTGCCAAGGTCCTCAGGGGCTGCAGGACCACCCCCACCCCCCACCCCACTGCCACTGTTACCTCTGGACCTGCTGGGAGCAGCAGGCCTCGGCCATTGGTGGGCACAGGTGGAGGGACGTGGACCTCACGCCTGGGCTCCTGCAACTCTGTTGGCTGGAAACGCAGGAGAGTGCAGTGCAGAGAGCTGCCCAGGGCTGGGGTGCTCACTGCAGAGTCCCAGCTCTGGGGGAGACGGCAGGAGGTGACAGGACACTTGCTGGGTGCGACACTGGCAAAGCCTCCTCTGTCTAAGTAGTAACTCAGCTGGGAGAAGCTGCAGACCCAGGGGGCGAGCGCATGACCCTTGCTGAGAGCCCAGAGCAGTGTTGATGCCCTTCTTGGGGAAAGAACCCGGGAGATCCTGGACAGGAAAAAAGATGCAGACTCGGTGCAGAGGACTGTGGGTTGGGGTTAGGGTGGGGTGAGCTTGGGCATCGGTGACCCCCAGTGTGAGGAGGCCCTTTGGGGCAGTATTGCCCTAAAAGCAAAGGCCTGGTGGGATGCTCCAGGCAAGGGCCTGCCCAATCGGTGCAGGAGCGGTCCAGCACTTTCAGACCAGAAGGAACCAAGGCACTGTCTAAATCGGAAGGCTGGTGGGGTGGAGGGGGGGCACGGGAACACGCAGAAAGGGGACCGGGGAGCCTGGGTCATCTCCATCCTTCCCCTTGCGGGGTTCTCTCCGGGAGTCCCCAAGGAAAAGCCCTCTGTGGGTTCGGTGTCATTTACAGCGCTCTTCCCTCCCCTAGTTCTTCAGTTCAGAACCTCTTAGCTTAGCGGGGAGCAGACAGGAAGTGAGGAAGGGACAGGAAGTGAGGACCACCCTCTGCTCACCCCAGTGCTATTGGTCTTGGAAGTGGGGCGAGGCCAGGGAGCTGGGAGCTCTGTTCCCCGACTCCCTTCTCTTTGTTTGGATTCTAACTCCTCTCCCATCCCTTTTGCTCCCTGGAGTGCAGGGACCTGGACCAGGGCTTTCTCTGGTCCACGACTGAGTTTTTTGGGGACTCCCCTCCTTAAATGCTGGGAAGTTGCAGGGTTGACAGTCCCCATTGCCTGTGGTCTTCCAAGAGCAGCAGATGGCTTCTGATGTGGACAGGTGACTAGGAGTCCCAGGAGGAAAATCTAGAATGGTTCTTCTGGGCCAGGTTCTTTGTCACTCATCAAAGTCCTGGCACTGGTCTGGGTGGCCTGTAGGTCATACATACATGTACTGCATCTCACCAGTGTCCTACATCTCACCGGTTTCTCCCTCACTGGGAAATGTAGCGTGGGGCCCCAGGTCTGGTTCTGACCAACAAGCAGCAAGCATGTGAGGCCCCGGCCCCTGAAGTGCCATGTGAGACCCTCCGTTTCCTTCCTTGGACCTAGAGGATGGGGCACTCCATCAAGTCAAAGTCACCTTCCACCTTGGTCCTTGAGAGAGTCCCAGGAGCACAGCCCCTGCCAGCTTTGGACTCACAGCATGAGCAAGGCATGGGCCTTTGTAGCACGAAGGGGCAAGACTCAGGGTTGCTTAGCACACCCTGAACCTGGCACACCCTGCCTGACACAGTGATGGTACCAAGAAGGGCGACAGGGCCCCCCCCACAGCTGAAGGTGGTCAGGAAAGAACTGGATGCCAGAGAAGAAATGCAAATGACCCTCAGCTATCCAGCCTGCACAGGAGACAGTGTGCAAACCAAGCGGCTTATTAAGAAGGACCCTTGGCCTCACGGCTGCAGAAGGGAAAGTCTAGGAAGAGGCTAAAGTGAGCAGAGGGAGAAACCTAATCTGGGG
This sequence comes from Dolichotis patagonum, assembly GCA_004027295.1. Classification (NCBI taxonomy): domain Eukaryota; kingdom Metazoa; phylum Chordata; class Mammalia; order Rodentia; family Caviidae; genus Dolichotis; species Dolichotis patagonum. Next base: position 76,385 of record PVJX010002489.1, on the reverse strand, counting down.
AGGGTTCCATGGGCACCTCAGCTGCCCTGTGCCCCAGGAGCTGGCCCTGTGAGAGAGAAGGGAGGTGCACAGTTGCAGTGTGCAGGCTGGTTTTACAGCCCTGTGTCGACAGGTCGTTAGACACAGCACCCCATAGCAGGCATGGCTTTGGCTTAGTGTCTGATGCTTGTCTGGAGTGCTGGCAAACTCCAAAGGAGGGCATGGTGTCCGGATCTGGGCCCAGGGCAGTTCTCTCGGAGGATGTGGAAGAGTCTGTAGGCGGCCTTGGGCACTGGTGGTGTATCAGAAAGTGGACCCCCATCTTTTGATCCTGGGGACTTAGCTGCGTCACTAGCAACTCAAGGTGTGACTTGGCTGGGACTGGGGACTCCCTGTGCACGTGTACGCAGGCCTCAGTGCACACTTCCTACTTGTCCTGGGAGAGCTCCTGATGGCTCTTTGTTAAACACATCCTCGGAGGTGACAGCACCCACTAGATGCCCACGGAGCTCACAGGGCCTGGCTGCCTCTCCCCAGTGAGTGACCCACCCGATGTGGCCCAAGGGACCTGCAAGCTCTGCCCTCACTTTGATAGCTGTCACTTTTATATCTCACACACACACACACACACACACACACACACACACACACACACACAAACTGCAGTGCATATCTAATACGCCCTGCAGAACTATAAATACCGCCATGTATTAAAATTCATCAAGGTGAGCAAAGTTCCTGATGTTCTCCTGCCAGTTACCCCGAGGCTGGAGAACAGTGACGCGCATAACTTACCTTGCTCTGTGGCAGATAAACTGCCGTGACCCAGTAGACCAACAGATCTGCCCTACATGAAAGACCAAACGTCTCTAAGGTCGAGGAGGCCAGGAGGTGGAGGAAGACACCCACCCACACATATTCTGAGCCTGGAATCTTCCAGAGATGTCTGTGCGTCGGAAAGCTGCATGGTGATGACCTGGCCTCTGTTTCAGACAGATCCTTGTGAAAAGAAAAGAAAATCTATCCATCTCTTTGGTGTGACAGAAACACGGAGGCCACACACGGTGGAAGGCTGTCTTCCAGGAGCACCCAGAGGTTCTGACCTGGAGACACACTGCCATCTGTTCCAGTGCAGGAGTCTGCGTCCTGCCTCAGGATTCCGGGACCAAGTCCTCATCTCCAGCAGCTTCCGGGCTTGGGCTGACATGGGCTGGTCCAGGGGATGCACCTGGAGACCTGCAGCTCTTGAAAGATCTCAGATACTGACTTAAAAGTGGGGAGGAGACGGAACAAAGGACAGCAGCTTTTAAAATCGACTTAAAAGGCCCCTGTGTTGGGCACGGTGGCACAAGCCTCTAATCCCAGAACTCTGGCAGGCTAAAGCAGAAGGATCCAAAAGTTCAAGCCCCAGCTGGACAGCTTAGTAAGACCCTGTCTCAAAACTTAAAAAAAGAACGGTGACATAGCTCAGTGAAAAAGTCAAAAGTTCAAATCCCAGAAGCCCCTCCAAAGCCTTTAAAACTACTTTTTCTATTAATTTGCTTTAAGAACACGTCAAGTGCCACACAGCAGACACTATCCTGCGGCAACCAGGAGTGAAGCAAAACTTGTGATTATTAACTATTCCTCAAGTGTTCACTTTAGAAATTGTTTTAACTGCAAAACAGCATCTCAGGTCTAAACCAGCACTTGCGGTGTATGCGTCTGCCAAAGTGTAGGCAGAGCAAAATTAAATCTTATGCCTGCTTTCTAAAAGGACTCATTTCCACGCAAGCCACCTGGCTCAGGAACTGTGGATTTAACCCCTCAGCAGGTGCACCGCGGAGTGGAAAGATAAATCGCGCAAGCCTCAACCCGCACCCACGCTGAGAGGGCCGCTGTGGGTGGGTGGCCTGTGAGAAACCCCCACACAGGCTACGCAGCTCAGTAACATCTTCCGGCCCGGCCCGGTGAGACAGACCGATTGGGGATTCCCTCTCTTACGTTTCAAGGTAACACTCTGCAATCTTTGCACTCCTTTCCCTAAACCAAATAAAGAAGCTACATACGCATCTCTGGAGGAAAATGTCTGTATTAAAAGCCAAAAAAGACCACAGAAATACAAGAAATGTCCGCCAGGCCACTTGACGTGGAAAAGGCTCATAAAGTTCATTTTCAGCGGTAACAACATATTGGTGTGAAATCCTTCCCATCCCCCCCCCCCGTCTTAAAACAAATTTAAAAACAGCAAACCTCAGATACGATGTCCAGATACAAAGAGCTTCTCTTAACGACAGCGATAGCCATTTAATATTTTTCTTTTGTGGTTTTCTTTTTTTACTAAAACGTTCATTTAAAACAGTTATTCAATGTAGAAAACAAATACACAGGGTCTGGTCGTTTTCTGCCATGAGTCAGGGGCACGCGGGCTGGGGAGGACGGCGGGCGGGAGGGAGGGATGCGATCGAGGGAAAGGGGCCCCATCTCCTGCTGTCACCCGAGCCCCGGGGCCCACCCTGCAGTCCGTGGGCTGCGTGGGCGCACACATCGGGCTTCGCGGACGCGCCGGGCCACGCGGGCGGCCCCTCCCCGGGGACAGGACGCACGGGACCACAGCACGAAGCACACCTGCGGGGTCAGTGTCCGGGGCGCAGCCGGGCGGTGCGGGGCGCGCGGCGGTCACTTGGCGGCCCCGGAGGTGACGGCGGCGGCGGCGGCAGCGGCGGCGGCGGCGGCGGCGGCGGCCGTGGTCCCCGCGGGCACGGGGGCGGCGGGGGCGGAGGGGGGCGCGCCCGCGGCGGTCCGGCGCTGCTCCATGCCGTTGGGCAGGAAGCCGGCGATGATGGGCACCGGCCAGATGAGGGCGGCCACGCTCCACACGACGATGACCAGGGTCATGAAGCAGGCCACCAGCGTGGACTCGATGGGCTTGCGGTTGAGCCGCCAGCCCGGCTCGCCCTGCAGCTCCTCCAGGCTGAAGTCCAGGCAGCAGAAGTGGCGCGGCTCGGCCTGCAGCCAGAGCGGTGCGGGCGCGTCGGCCGCGGGGTAGGCGGGCAGCGCGGGCGCCGGGGCAGCGGCGGTCGCCCCGGGGGGCGGCGCGGGCGTGGGGGCCCGGGCGCGGCGGCCGCGCACCCAGCCGCAGCCCACGCACAGGCGCAGGTCCTGCTGCGCGCCGCCCGCCGCCAGCCCCAGGTGCTCGATGAGCAGCGGCGACCCCACGCGGTGGAAGGCGGCGGCGAAGAGCGCGCGGCCGTGCGCGTTGGTGGAGAAGAGCAGCAGGTCGCACTGCCAGCCGCGCGGGCGGCCCCAGCGCACGAGCAGCGAGCTCAGCATGGGCCGCTGCACGCTGATGTTGCAGGCGGGCGCCGCCGCGTCGTCCTCGGCCCCGGGCCCCGCGCGCTCGGGAGGCTCCGAGGCCAGCATGCGGGGCGCGGCGGTGGCGTCGGCCGAGGCGTTGGGGGGCGCCCCGAGCAGGCCCGGGGGCAGCGGGCAGGCGGCGGCCAGAAGCGCGGCGAGCAGGGGCAGCATGGCCTGAGGCGGGCTACGCACGCGGGGCGGGCGGCGGCTGCATGGCGCGGACGCGGACGGAGGACGCGGAGGAGGAGAGGACCCCGCTCGGTGTCCGCGCCGGCCCCGGACCGCCGCGTTCAGTGCGTCCGCGCTCGCTCCTCGCGGGCGGGATTCCCCGCGCGGCTCCGCCCCGCGCGCCCCGCCCCGCCCCGCCCTGCGCTCGGGGCGCGGGGCCTGGGACTCGGGGGCGGGAGCAGCGGCGCGGGGCGGGGAAGCCCGCGGGCTCGGCGCGGCCTGCGGGGAGGCTCCGCGTCACGCCTACCCGAGAGGCTCTGGCCGTGTCTAGCCTAGAGCTCACGGAGACCCTCGGGCTTTAGAGAAGGGAAACTGAGGCTGGGGGGAAGGGGGTTGCCAAGGCTACTCCCCCAACCGGAGGCGGAATTCTGCGCCACCAGCTTTGCGCCTTCCTGCGACGTCTCGCTTACAGTCTCGAATCTGGCTGTTTTTACGGTGTCTGCAACACGGTGGGCTGACCGGTGTTCTCCCCACAGCCGGTGACTCCGGGGATCCGTAGAGTCCTGGGTGGGGAACGCAGCCGCTATGGGGTCCCCGCTGACAGTTCCCCTCGCTGGTGAGCGCGCCTCCCGATAGGGTCCCCGGCCTGACCGACTGGGAAGCACGGATTTTCAGATTTTATTGCCCGATTTTTAACCCATGGATGATAGAATCACTTTGGAATATTGGGCGGGGGGAGTTGCCAAGAGTAAAATATCAAGATCAAATTTATATTGAAAAGACTTTCCAGCTGGGCGTGGCGGCGCCGGCCTACAATCTCAGGACTCTGGCTGACTGAGGCCGGGTGACTGCAAATCCCAGCCCAGTCTAGGCAATTTAGCGACCTAGTGAGACCCCGGCTCGTAATTAGGGGAAAAAAAAGAAAAAGAAAAAAAGGATTGCTGGTGATACAGCTCAGTAGCCATCGATTCAATTTCCAGTACCAGAAAAGAAGGCGTGGGGGGGAGGGAATCTGTCTAGTAATTTGACCTCTTCCCCTTGCAAACAAACCTGTGTACCCCTCTCTAGGGGGAAGTCCCTGTCGTTTGCTGCCTTTGTGCCCCCTGAGTTGCCAGGGAAAGGGTGGAGGGACCGGAAACAGACCGTCCAGGGTCCCCACACCCCAGCTGAGCTTCCCGAAAGTCTGAGGAGAATAGACCCAAACACTGAGTTCATTTGGGAAAGCTTTTGTCCATTGTGTCGTAGCCATGAGTAAAGCCAGGCTGAGTAAGTTGTAAAAACAGCCTCAAAACATAGTCGTCCCAGCCCCGCAGGTCGCAGGTCGTTACTCCGACTTGACCTTAGGGTCATTGCTGGTGGGGTGCAGGGGTCCTGCCCAGCCTTGGTTTGTCCTCTGGACTGCCCTTGGGTCGTGCAGAAAGGGTTCATTTCCCCTGCTGTCCGTGTCTTGGTTACTTTTCTCTCATTGTTGGGATAAGAAATTACTGAACACTCACCATGAAGAAAGGTAAGGTTTATTTAGCTCACTGTGGAAGTTTCAGCCCATCATCAGCTGGCTCCAAGGCAGGGTGGCGTGGCACGGGGGCAGCGCTTCAAGGAGGCAGCCAGCAAAAGCAGCAAGAGCAAAAGGGGGGCACAAGTGTCTTCTCTTCCCTTATATTATAAGCAGCCTACCCCCCCCACCCCCCGCCAGGGGGTGTAGCATTCATGCCATCTCTGTGCCCTCCTCTTGCACAAGCTGAGGATATTTACCAAGGACAGGCCCTGGCTCCCTGCTGAGTTTTTTAGTTAAACTTCCAAACTTCTCAAATTGTGTTACCAGGGAGTGCCTGAGCACTGTGCACGGGGAAAGCAGCCCCCAGGAGGTGGCCTGGGCTGCCTGCAAGGTCAGCAGCTCCTGCACAGCTGTCACTGCCACCTGTGTTCTCCCCACCCCCAGCTCGATACCCTCCAGACCCACCTGCCTCACCCTGTTCCAAGTGTAATTGTCACATAGGTGACTGTGCAGTTTCCCAGAGGGGCACACTCGCTTTTCAGACAACGGAAAGTTAGAACAGTAGGAGACAAGTGAGTTGTGTTCCACCTTCCACTGCTGATCACTGCAACAGAAAAAGTCCCTTGCACAAGCTCAGCTATTTCCTGTTGGGTCAGCACTCTTAGGATCACTGCTCTGTGCTCAGTGGGGCCCTGGGGGGCTGGCCAGTGGGGAGGGGTCCATGGTGCCGGTGTGCTAGTTCTAGCTCTGCCTGAACTCCCAGCTGAGACCTGTGCCCACGCAGGTGGTGGTTCCGCCCACCTCTGTGATCCTCTCCTGCCACCTGTCCTTCCCTCCGCCTGCTCTGTTTGGGCGTCTCTTCCTGGCGTCTTTGCTGGTTCTGGACGCACTGAGCTGGTGTCTGTCTGTCTGGCCTGAGCCCTGCTCCGTGCCAGCTCCAAGCAGGACGTTGTCTGTTTTGTTTAACACGGAGCAGGGATTGAATAAACAGTTAGGGAGCGAGGGAGTGAATCATCAGCTCGCAGGCCAGATGTGGCCGGCAGCTTGGAGGTGCAGGTGACTCAGCGGCCCCAGTGTTCCTTGGTGTGGGCCCAGTGCAGGCACACGAGACCCCCGCCTTTGCCCCAGAGCCTGCAACTTTTATGTGAGAAAGGGAAGACTTTGATGAATCTCTGCGCGATCTGTACAGAGGGACAGCAAATCTGTCCACATGGGGTGCATTGTTAGAGAACAATAATGGAGGACTTCAAAGAAAATAATTACCAGTTATGCATAGTAATTTTGTTCTCTGCATTTTCTATGTCCCTTCCTGGTATTAACTAAATTTTCCTTATACTTGCCGATTGCAGTAATGAGTTAAAAAAAAAAAAAGATCTCTGGGTTGCTTGAATTCCTTTTATCCAGTGACCTCAGAGTGCTCAGGTACAGTCATTCATTAGTTCTCTCTTATGTGGGCAGAATTAAGATATTACCACATGGTAGACTACAAAACAAGCCAGGGCCTCGAAGGAGCCATGTAAATAGGACGGAGGAAAAGAAGGGAATGGGAGCCAGTGATTCTGCTGTATCGAAATCTCTGATGGAGGTCATGCTGGGTGGGTTGAGAGTAGTAAGGACCAGGACTTGGGGGAAGAAAGCTTTTTACACCAGTCTTCCTGAGAAATCCCATTTCTCAGATGGGTAAATCAAGGTCTGGATGGAGAGCAGCTGGATGTGGGTACCTGTAGGAGGCCAGGGAGGAAGTTTGAAAGCTTTCAGGGTTGGGTCCATTAGATCCTGACTGTCTCTTGTGTTTCTTGTCAAGCTTGGCCTCTGATAAGAGTTCAGCAAGGACTGTGGGGGGGAGATAAGGAGGCTGTGCTGACCTGGAGAGGTGGAGAAGGCCTAAGAGAGCCAGGAGGGGAAAGGGAGAGGGAGGGAGCTGGTGCCCAACAAGGGGGGAGGATCAGGAAGGAGAGGGAACTCCTGGACCTTCTGGCTTGTCCTGGTGGTGGCATCTTGAGCAGATAAAAGTTGTCCCTTAATCCACATGTGCTATGTGCTAGACACTAGGGCCAAACCCTTTAAATTCATCTTCGCTGCAGTTCATGAGGAAGAGAGGACTGTGGTCATTTCACAGATAAAATAAACTCAGGCTCGGAGGAAATAAGCCACTTGCACAGTAATACAATGGTGGAACCAAAATTCAAAACATAGGCCCTCCCAGGCCACAGCCCCTGCCGTCCCCCTCTTTCAGCCAGATCCTAGCAACACATTTACCTGTGAAGCCATCCATGGATGAATCCACCAATGAGCATAGTGCCCCACGATCCAATCATCTTCCAGAAGCCCCACTTCTGAATATGAGACATTAGGGAGATATTTTATATTTAAACCATAACATTCTGTCCGTGGCCCCCCAAAAGGCTCATGTCCATCTCATTATGTGCAATGCATGTAGTCCAGTTTAAGAGTTGCTGATGTAATTTCAGTTTCACCATTGCCAAAAAGTCCCAGTCTAAAGTCTCCTCTGAGTCTCCAGATGAACTCTTGATTTGAGCCTATGTAAAAATCCGAAAGCAACTTAACTACTACTGGCATATTATGCTATGAGGTAAACATTCCTATTCCCAAAGGGAGGAAGATGGTAATAAAAAGGAACTGGACCAAAGGAAGACTGAAACCCAGCAGAGTGAGCACAGTAAATTCGTGTAGCTCTGTGCCCAGAAGATTGTGGTGCAATGTGAGTGCCAGAGGGTGGAGCAGTCCTGCCCTATGGCCTTGCCATTTGCAGCCCTATGGCCTCTCTTAGGTTGGCTCCATTAACTGCCTGTGGCTTGTCTTGGCAAATGCTTCATGATCCTGGTGTCTCTGACTTCCTGGTCTCTAGTGTACCTTCAGCTTCACTCTCACAGCTTCACACACTGCCCTCTTCAGAAGCACATGTCTGGCCTCCCAACCCTTTCTTTGATATCAGGGTAGAAGCTTCCTTGATCCCACAACTCTTGTATTCTGCATGTTTATACAACTGGGATCATGTGGATGACAGCAAGGGCTGCTACCAGCATGAGCAGTAGCTGGGTCCCCTTGGCCTATGGTTGCAGAGGTCTCAGAGTGCCTGTAGGTTGAACTGAGGGAAACATTTCCCTAGGTGGTCCTGAATGAGCAGGATGCCCTGAAGCTCTCTTCTTAAAGCAAAGTCTCTGGAATAGTTTACCTTTTTACCTCCTTGAGTCTTGGATGAATAGGGTCTGACCATTTCCTGAGATGCCCTCATGACATCTTTCCTATTGTCTTGATGCAAGGTACTTGGCTTCTTTTTAACTCTAATCTGTTCAGCAACCAAACTCTCCTGGGCTCCGGCTTTATAGGTGCTTTCTTTCTGACCAAGCTGCACAATCATCTCATTCTTAGGCTTTGCTTTTTTTTGCTTCTAATTAATGTAAACCTTGCTAAAAACAGCCAGAATACCCATGCCACAACCTGACCATTGGGCTGCCTTGAAATTTTCTCCACTGGATCAATTACTAATTGCCCTTAATCTCAGTCTTGCAGCCTCAGGACATGGGCAAAATACAGACAAATATTCTAGCAGAGCTTGGCACACATAGTCTTGAGTCCAGTTTCTGACGGAGTCATGATTCCCACCTGTAACCCCCTGAGTCTGGACTTTACTGTCTGCATTATATCAGCATTGTGATTTTTTGAGCTCTGACCATAATCACCCATCAGACTCAGCTTACAGCATTCAAGGTCTTCTCTATTTGGCTTTTCCAGAGCTTTCCAAACTCCTGCAGACCAGTTCCAAACGCTTCTAGACCACATGGTCAGGTAGTGTCACAGCAATACCACCATGTCTCCAGTTCCAGTTTTCTGTGTTAAATCACTTTCCCATTACTTGGACAAAATACCTGACACCTGCAACTTAGAAAAAGTTTATTTTGGTTCACAGTTCAGTGGGTCAGTCCATGGCTAGTGACACTGAAGCAGAGACAGCCTGGCTGAGGGCATGATAGAGGAAGCTGCTCATTTCCTGGCAGCCAGGAAATAAAGAAGAGAGGAGCTGGGAGAAGAACACACCCTTCTGGGTCACACCCCACTGAGGAGCCTCCGCGGACCGGGACTCACCTCCTAAAGCGTGCTCAGCTATGAAGTCATCATGAGTTAATAAGCTGGTGAGTGCAGCACCCAATGACCAATCACCTTTCAATAGGCCCTTTTGAACCTGAAACTGTCAGGGCCACCTTTTAGGTCTGAACCAGAACAGTGACTGAAGCTAAGCTCTTCAGTCACCAGGGTGCCTGGGGCAGAGTGGGTGCCATTGAGAGCTGGTTGGGACTCCAAGGGACCACCCAGCAGGGCAGACAGCCGGCTTGGAGCTCCCAGATTACCTGGGGTCTTCAGTGGTGTCACTGCTGGGTTTTAAAATCATGACAGTGTTTTTTTTTTTTCTTTTTTTTTCCAAATCCATTTTACTCAAAGACAAAAAGAAAAAAAAAGAAGAAAAATAAATAAATAAACTCTCCTGAAAAGGGAAAAAATAAATGAAATCGTGACGGTACAAACTACAAAATACTTGGAAAGGTACTGAAGAAAGACAGAAAAAATTAGGAACATAGAGTAACCGCGTGGTGGGGACAGCAGAGGGGTTCTGTGAATCAGTAGCTGTCACGCCGCTCTCCAGGGTTGACGTCTACCAGCTGGGCCCAGCAGAATCTGTCCCTCTCCTGTTCCTCTCTTTGGTAATACAGTAAAAGGCATCTCTATCCGTTTCCATGGTGTTTCTTTTTAGTTTTTGGAAAGATGATGCTTAAAGCAGTGATCTTTTGTGGGTTTTGTATCCACCTTATCATAAATTTGATGTCATTAGCATGAGCGCTTGTAAATTCTGAGGGTTCAGCATGACACGCCGGGGAGGCAGAGCTGGATCGTCAAAGCCAGGCGCCCAAACCCCATCAGCCACGAACAGGCGGCGTGAAGATTTACTCCCGCTGCTGCTAAACAGCACCCGCGTTCCTTCCAGTGAAATAATCGCGTTCCGTTTGCAGAGGTGGCGGAGAGATGGGGAGGTGAAGGCCTGTTTCGAGAGCCCAGGCGTGGAACACGTTGGTCAGGGGAGGTAGCGCTGCCTGCTGGGGCTGCCTGCACCTGGAGAGCATGTGGGGCACCCGTGATTCACTGAGCAGCTCCCGCATGCAAGCGTTCCCTTCATAGTCCTGTCACCCCTTGGTCTTTCCATTACCCTTCACCTACTTATCTAAAGCCCCCGGATTTGGGGTCCAAGAGGGCTGTGACTCTGAGCGCGGTCTTATGTGCTGATGTGCTACTTTACCTTGTGCATCTCAGTTTTCTTGTCTGTGAAATGGGTTCCATCACTGCCCATTGAGAGTGTGAAATGAGATCACTGTTGTGGAACAGTCAGGTCAGGGCCGGTCCTCGGTAAGTGTTCAGGGAGTGTGGCTTTCAGTCTCAGAAAACACTTTCTTGGGACCTAGGCCTCTGTGCTTACACTGCTGTGGAAATCATCTACTTCCTCCTGCAGTCATCACCACACAGTGGCATAGAGGGGACAATGCCCAGCTTAGAGGAATCTAAACTGTCCAGGAGCCATCCCTGGCAGTCAAGCAAGCTTCGACTCCTGTGGTCATGAGATTTGGAAGGGGTCCTAGAGGCCGACCAATTCAAGCCCCTCTCTGACACTTGTGGAAACTGAGGCCCAGGGAAGGGTGTTGGCCTGGCCAGAGATGACCATAGAGAGGCCGGCTAAGTGCAGGGCTCAGCCCTCTCTACGCACAGGCCTTTGTGGACTCTCACAGCTACACTTGAGAAATGAGGTCTGGTTGCAAAGAGAGAGCAAAGAGCCTCTCTAATTTACTTAGGAATAAGAGGGAGATGATGGGCTTTATAATTACTGGAATCACACTTCTAACTCAATTTCCGGGGAGAGGATTGATTGCATGGGCCGAGAGCGGCAGTGCACTCAGCAAACTTCAGCTTTGATGCAATTAAGCCTTGCTGCTTCCAGCTCGCAGCTGGGTGGCTGGGCCAGGCCCAGGTCCTCGCAGAGCTGGAAACCAAGGGTGGACCAGCCCTGGCCTCAGGTTCTAAAGAAACCGTGGTATCGGCCAGAACTTGGAGGCTTTGCTGCAAGTGTAGCCCTTTGTGTCTTCAGTGAGCTCCACCCGGAGAGGAGACCCTAACCCTGAAGGCCTTCCAGCTGCAGACCTGGGAGATTCTGGGTCACTTATGGTGGGAGCAGGGCATAGTGGCACATACCTGTAGCCCTCAGCATCAGGCAGCTGAGGCAGGAGGATCCCTATAGTGTGAGGCCAGCCTGGGCCACATAGCAAGTTCAAGGTCAGCCCGAACTACAAAGCAAGACCCTGTCTCCAAAAACCAACACTAATAATAATTTACAGTGGAGCCCTCCTGACTGCCCTAACCAGACCCTGGACCGCTGAGGCCGGGTCTGGAAGACAGCAAGCTTCCCAGAATCACCTGTGAGCTGCGTGGCCTTGGACACAGTGCTTACAACTTCGAGCCTTAGTTTTCTCAAAAGTAGAGTGGGGACAAGAGCAGGTGCCATGGTTTAGATCCCAAGTGTCCCCCAAAGGCCAGTGTTCAAGGCTTGGTCCCCAGCTTGGCACTGTTGGGAGGTGGAGGAAACTTCTGGGAGCAGGGGAATAGTGGGAGGTCTTTAGGTCATGGGTGTGTGCCCTTGAAAGGGAGGTGGGGCCCAGTCTCTTCTTTCTGTCTTTTGAGAGGGGAGTGGTCCTACTGTGGTGTGCTGCCCTCCTGCCACAGCCTAAAAGCAACAACCAACCAACTATGGACTGGAATCTCTGAAACCATGAGGCAAAATGAAGTTTTCTCTTTGTAGGTTGATTGTCTCAAGCGTTTGTTACAGTAACAGAAAGCTGACTGAGACAGCAGGTACTTGCTGCATAGAGCTGGGAGGATTAACTGAGTTGACATTTATAAATGGAAGTGGTACATAGTAAGTGTTAAGTGTTAAATAAGTGAATAAATAATCTGTTCCCTGGAAATCCCCTAGGAACTTCAGGCTGGACACCTCTGTCTCTGGCCATTAATATGGGATGCTTCTTGTTTGACTTCTCCCTGAAGACTGACCCTGCCTCAACACCACTTCCTAGTTAAGGGGGTGTGGATGATTGTCCTCCTTTCTCCCCCTTCCCTCTCTGGCATCCTTTTGATCCAGTGCTCCATCAGCCTCCTGGTACCTGGGCTTCCTGCAGCCCCTAACACGGCATCGGGGGCCCCATGTGGCCCCTGCCTAAGACGGTGGGCCAAGGCTGCCTGGGGCCTGCTGTGTCCTGTCCTGGCCACCCATGCTGCTGCCCTCGATGGCTGTGGCCATGTGCCTGTGCTGTCTGTAGGGGGAGCTGCTGCGACCCAGCCTCCCACCTCATGGCCACCCCCTCAAGCTGGCTGGTGAGCTTCTACCAAAGGCCCAACCATGCCACTGTCCACAGAGCATCTCCAGTTGGGGGGGGGTGACATCACCCCCCGCAGGCCCGCAGGGTGGCTGCTAGGGTACAAAGGAACGCAGACAGCAAATCCAAATCCCATCCTCCTTCTTCACCTTCTGTCACAAAGGGCTTCCCTTCCTCCTGCTGCTCAGGAGAAAGTTACAAAGGCTCGACTCCCCATGCCCCAGTAAAAACGGGGTCATCGTGAACTGCGGCGTGAGAGCCCACCCGGGGTCCCCCTGAGAGCCCATTTTTATAAATCTCAGCTGATCAGTAAATTTACTTTTGGCTTCCAATTTAAATTGGCATTTTTAAATTTTCTTACCAGGCTTAAAACATTTCTTAAGGATTGTAGATTCTTAAACTACAATCACAGGGTTAACTTGCTCTGTCTCTGCTTTCTGCAGGTGTCAAAATGAAGAGCACTAATTCAAGGTTAGTGAGAGTGATAACAGCTAAAGTGCAGAACGTAACAACCTGAGAACAAAGGAGAAAGAAGGAAAGTCAACCAAAATTGTGGAAAAATAATCATACATGAAAAGCTGGACTAAAGGAGGCCAGGGGTTTAGCTCAGCGGTGTAAGTGCCTGCTTGGCAAACGCGAGGTCGTGAGTTTGATCCCTGGCACCAAAAAAACCCAAAACAAAACAACCAAAAAAAAGCTGGACTAAATATAAAAAGGGGCGACTCAGATCCTTTTAGCTTTTTTTTTCTCTTGGTTACCAAAATGGTAGGAAGCAGTGGGGAGGGGCCTGTACCCCTGCCATGTCCATGGCCTCGGCTTCCCTTGATATGGGATCTGCAGCTCAGTTGAAAGAAGTTTCCTTTTTCTTCCAAAGGTAAATTAGAAAAGAAAAAAACAAAAACCCCTCAAGGCTCAAGGCTCTGCCTCCCGTCCAGCTCTTTCTGGTTGTAAGTCCAGGGTAAGAGCTTTGTCTCTCACCTCCTTCCTGGAGTTAGTTCATTGGGAGGAAGGTCTGCTCTAATTGGCCCACCCAGAGAGTTCCCACTAGTCCATTTATAATGTACCTGCAACGGTCTGTGATAGCCAGGGCTCAACTTGGCTGAGTTTCTAAGAATGCGCGCTGATCTAACAGCTATCTTTTGTGTGTCCCTGTCTTTTTTGTTTGTTGGGTTAAGGTACCTAATGCTATTTTATTTTTCCTTTCATTTTGCTCCGGTTCTTTTGGCCTCTCACATAAAAAACTGGTTACCTAGGGTTTTAGAAATAGCTAAGTCCATTTAAAAGGCTTAATTCAGAGACTGCAAAGTCACTTGGGACTTACAAACAGAAGCTGCAGGGTCTGAGATAGAAAGGTTATACATGGCTTAAACCGTGTGTGTTTCTATATGTGACTCTTAAGTTATATGTTCTACTTAGGTCCCCTCATAGGTAAATGGACACTCGTGTGATGTTAGCTCAAATGCTGTGGTTCACATAGCTTAGCAGTGGACTAATTTACATCACTTGATAAGAATAAGAATAGTTTAAAGATGGGTGACATGTTTCCATCCAGATTGTTAGAGAAACTAGATAACCAAGATCATGTCCAAAACTGATTTCATAAATGCAAATGCTTCTTATTGGCTGTGTGTAGTAATTTAAGAGTTTTTCCTTGGTCAAAAATAATATATAAAATAGTTTAAAATGTTAACTGTGATGATGTCATCTAAAGCAATTGGTAAGGTAAGTAACTGGGAACCCCTCAAAGTTGGGGAACCACTGGACGAAACTGCACTCTGTGGTTGAAAGAGAAGCTGCCTAGACAAGAATTGGTCCAATTTCTCCACTGATGGGTGGTTTGTCCAGTTTTTCCAGGGTCTTGTGGGATGTAACGCACGGACAGTTACTAAATAAATTATAATGATATACTCAATCTGGTTATAAGTAAAAGGTTAAGCTCTATGTCTAAAGCAATAAGGGCTTCTGATTAGGATGCTTTTGGTTAAATTTATGTTTATTGACTTTGATTAAATGGCTGTTTTGTTATTGTATATGTGAGATACACTTGGATAATAAGTCTATGGGCAGTCACTAACACGGTTTCCTAAATTTATGAGTTGTTAATTCTTGTCAATACAGAATTGGCAAGAAGTCTGCATAAACCTGTTTAAAAATCTAAATTTTGCCTTAAGATTAAAACTAAGTGAATGTATAAAAGTGTCAGTGTAGCTGTGATAATAGTTATTACTAACTTCATGGCATATTGAATAACTTTATGCTTCCCCTGTATAGGCCTTTTTAAGATGCAGGACTTGAGAAAGATTTTATATTGCTGGTAAAACTACAGTTGTTCATGATGAGAGACTTTTTCGGGTTTATGTGATTGTTATATAATCATGTTATGATAGTTTGATGTGCCCATACCTTATAAAGTTGTGACAAGGTCATTATAATGATTAAAGATTAGGCATTAATAACCTTAATAACCTGTAAAGTATATCTATAAAACAGGCAGGCACATTGTCTTAGTTACTTTTACTCGTCGCTGAGACAAAATATCTGATGCCCAACGTTGGGAAAGGAAAGGTTTATTTCTTACAGTTTTTGGAGGTTTCAGTCCATACTCAGTTGGCTCCAAGGCAGGGTGGCATGGTGGGGCCCCAGATCCTGGCGGCTGCAAACAGCAAGGCAGAAATCTGCAAGAGACAGAGAGACATGTGTTCTTCCAGCCATTACATTGTATGCTGGCTACACCCCTAGGTGGATGTAGCACTGACACCATCAATCAAAGCTCTAGACAATGAATCAATCACAAATGCACAACGCAAATGCGTGAGGCCTACGGGCCACCGGCATAAATGTTGACATTTCCTGGCCCCCAAAGACTCATGCACATCCTTTATACAAAAGACATTTAGTCCATCTCCAAGAGTTGCCAAAGTCCTAACATTTTCAGCATTGCTGAGAAGTCCAAGTCTCCAGTCTCCTCCGATATCTATGGCAAACTTAACTGTAACTCCCTGTACAAATGAAACAAGGTTAAACATTTCTGAAATGCAAAGGCACAAGATAAACATTACCAGTCCAAAAGTTACAAACGGGGGAATATAAAGCATTGGAAACAAAGCAAGTCCAACATCCAGCAGGGCGAACATTAAGTCCCATGCTCAGCATTTGAAGCAATCTGGTTGCAAGCTCCAAAAGGCTTGGGCAATTCCACCCCCACGGCACTTCCAGGGATTTCAGCTCCTGCAGCTTCTCTCTTAAACCCTCTCTGCTCTGTTTTTGCAGCTTTCCTTGGATGATCTACGTTCTTGGCTTTTCCAAACTTCTGGGGTCGCCACTGCACCTTTGGCTTCACCCTTACATCTTTACATATTGCCCTCTCAGGGGCACACTGCATGGCCTCCCCTAGGCCCTTTGCAATCGAGGTGGAAGCCGTCTTACCCTCAGAATTTGTGCATTTTCCTTGCACCTAAAATCAGCACCATGTGGACGCTGCCAAGGTTTGCTGCCAGCTGGAGCAGTAGCCGGGCGTTTCTCTCTCTTGGCTGTAGGGGTCCAGTGCCTGGATCACTGGGCTCTGTTTACCTGATTGTGAGGAAAAGCTTCTCTATGTTGCCACCATTCTGGAACCTCATGTGCCTCTGTCGCCATTTTGGAGCATGGTATTCTAAAGCTTTCTCCTCTGAGCAAATTATTTCACTTTTGCAGTTTTGAGGCTGCAAAGGATGGAGACCCACTGCTTCCTAGGATGCCCCCTGGCCATCTTTCTTCTTTCTCTGTTCCTTCTCAGCAATCAAAGTCTTAGCTCTATCTTTACAATCCACAGCTTTACTGGAGTTTTCCTTCTGGCCAAACTCACAGTGTTTTAAATTATCCTGCTGGGCTCTTTGCTCTTGATTTGTAACATACATCTGGCCATTCCACAATAACCATGGCCACAGCCTCAATATTCGACTGCCTTGAAGTTTCCTTTGCCGGATTAATCAGTGCATTGCCTTTAATTTCAGTCTCAGGCAAAGTCTCTGGACATGAGCAACATGCAGACAAACTTTCTGCCAAGCCATAACACACATTGTGGGGAGTCCAACAACCAGTGCAGTCCTTCTTCCCAGAAGAAACCTCCCAAGCCTGGTCTTTACCATCAGGCTTTCTATCAGCCTTCTGGTCTCCTGAGCTCTGACCAGAATCTCCTCTACAGAACAGCCTAAGCTGCTCCAGCTCTATGCATCCAGGCAACATGTCCGAACCTTTCCAAACTCTGCCCATAAGCCATTCCCAAAGCCTCTCAAAAAATATGATCAGGTATAGTCACAGCAATGACCCCACTCCTCAGTACCAAATTCTTAGTTACTTTTTATTTGTCACTGAGACAAAATACCTGATGCCCAAAGCTGGGAAAGGAAAGGTTTATTTCTTACAGTTTTGGGAGGTTTCAGTCCATACTCAGTTGGCTCCAAGGCAGGGTGGCATGGCAGGGCCGCAGTTCGTGGCAGCCGCAAACAGCAAGGTGGAAACCAGCAAGAGAGAGACACCCCTTCTTCCAACCATTACATTGTATGCTGGTTCCACCCCTAGGCGGGTGTAGCACTGACACCACCAATCTAAGTGCTAGACAATGAACCAATCACAAATGCACAATGCAAACACATGAGGCCTGGGGGCCACTGACATAAACCGTTACACACATTATGCTTAAATATCTCTCTGGTCACAAAAAATGGTTAAAAGATAAAAAATTAGGTAAAAGTTTCTGTGTGTAACTTAATATCTTATAATTAATAGACAGCTGACTGAAAAGCCATCTTATACAAAGATAAAAATGTAAATATGTTTCAGAAATAATAACAAAAACCTGGTGATTTTAATATAATGATGTCATCATGATTGTTGTGGTAGTGTGTGGTCCATCTCAAATTGTCTCTATAAAACTTTACAGCTGTTATCTGTTAATATCCGGCAGGGATTCCCACTCTAAGACAACCATGGCTGGTAAGCAATAGCATTCCCTGGTCATACTACGTATTTCAAGGTGCTTGATATGTAGATAAGGTCATAGGTTAAACCTACTGCTCTCTCTGCAGTGCTGGTTTAACTGATCTCCTGGGCATTCAACAGCTGAGGTTTAGGCATGGAAACTAAAAAGGTACCTCAGCTAAGAGGACGGCCAATATTTTGGCCCTGGACCTCCAGCAAGGACCCAGGATGGGAGGAGATCTATCCTACAAGATCTCACACCTTTGGTAAAGCAACCAATCTCCTGAGCGAAGACATCATTAGACCCAAAAGAATAGGAATCAACCAAGGTACAGTGTGCTGAGGAGACATTTCACTAAAGAGAGAAATGTCCTGTGTGCTTCCACCGGAAGCTGCATGGTCAGTTAAGACCGTGCCCCATCCTGATGGCTGACACTGACGGAAGAGTTGAGAGGCTCTGCACATGGTCTCACCAATAACCCTGGGACTGCACTACACCCATTTCTCATGCTTAGGGAGGACCCAAGGGACCCGCACATATCGTAAGATGACCTATTCCATCTGCCATCATGAAAATCAGTAGACCCTAAGTATTCCCTGATTGAGGAATGATTCAAAATCGGATGCTCCCAAAGTGAAGGACTATTGATTAACAAAACCAGTGTTACAAATCTCCACCTGCCAGTATCAGTGTATTGTGATGAGTGCGCCACCCTTTAGGTAAAATTCCCTGGATCGTCCAAAAATGTGGAGAATTTAACCTAAGCAACTGCTACCTACAAATAGATGATGAGGGAAATAGATGATAGAAGAGATTCTACATCAAATGAGGAAAATCACTCATGTTCCAACCCAGACCTGGAAAGACCAGGCCCCCCAGGTCTGTTTGAGGGATGGATTGCAAACCCTCATAGAGGTTACACTCCCGATTTGGGGAACCTGTTTGATCCTGCCTTGCCTGGGCTCCTTGGTTATTTGTTCTGTCTCCAGCCTCATGATGCTGTGGAAATATGAAACTCTGAACCAGGGTGAGGCTGTTTGACCCAAAATAGGACAGGGTTCCAGCATCAAAGTGGGGAATGTGGTAGGGCCCCTCCTTTCCTGTCTGGGTGAGAATGTTGTACACTGTAGCAGTGGCAGCCACTGTGTATCCATGTGTGGTTCTGATGTAACTCTGTAACATAAACCCTACCCAGCCAGACTGTAAAATGTTAGTGTGTACCCGTAGAAGGGAGACAAAGACACAAACATCATGTAAAAGGATACAACAATGCCTGCGTAGCCCTCGGCCTCTGAGTCAGTGCCTGCACAAATAAAGCTGCTTCCTGGGGAAAAGGCCTTGTCTGTGTGTCCTGGCTCTCTGCAGGAAAATCCTGCAGCACTCACCACACACATTCTGGTTTCTATGGAATGTGTGCTCCCTGAATTGCATTTCTAAGTCATAAAAAACAAAGCGTCTTTCTCTATCCCAGATCACCTGAGCCTCTCTGGATGAAGCAACAACAATAGGTCAACCTTCTGGTTTGTTTTTTAAAAATTTTTGCAGTGCTGGGGCTTGAACTCAGGACCCCAGTGTGCCAGGCAGGCGCTCTACCGCAGCCTCTGCCAAACCAGCCTTCTTATCACCGGTGGCTTTCATCTCAGTGGGAAGCCATCTGCTTTCTCTGCCCCTACCCCAGAGGCTGTCAGCTCTACTCTTTGAGGCCCCACAAATCTTTAAAATCAAGAAAGAACCCTGCTCCTAAATGCTCTCTGATGCTTCCTGCTTGGGCTTTGACTCCTGAGAAATTTGTTCTCTAGTAGCCTTTGAACCCAGTCCCTCGATGTGCGTGAATTCCTGTTCCAAGGTCAAAATCATGACTCAACAAAGGCTTTTCCTCTGAGGCGTTTATCAGATCTTCTTTATGACCGTAAAAAGTGGAAACAAACCCAACCTTCCCAGATAAGGGGGTGGTGGCTGGGAATCGAGCATCGTCCCACGATGAAGCAATGCGGGTACAGGGGCTGGGTCCCCTGCTTGGTGTGGTGCTGTTGTGGAGCCCTGCGCACAGGTGACGGTGTAGTCTTTACTCACAGGCCCCACACTTCGGGGAGCGGTCCCCTTGCAAGGGGCTCACGATGCCAGCAGAAGTTCCTCGATGTACCTGCAGGGCCGGGTCTCCCGCTGCACCCATCATGGAAGGTGGCGCTCTCATCCTTTCCTGCCCTCTCCTCCTTCTACTTCCTCTAGCCAGAGCCCCCCAGGTCTCCAGACCTTCCTCTTTAAGGCAGGTGTCCTCGAGGTCCTCACCGCCACCACTGACCCCTTGTCTGACCTCAGCTGCACAGGGTCCCCTGGGGGCCCGGAAATCTTAGCTGCTACTCTAGTTTCGGATCCAGTAGGCTGTGTGGCACCTGGGAACCTGCTACTCTCCTGGGTCCTGGGAACCTGCGAGGTCCTGGGTGACACCTTGGGGGCCCTGGGGGAACCGGTGGCTTGCGGTTTTCTCTGGACATGGAAGACGCCTCTTGGGCCCATAGTGTCTTTGCCTTGTCACATATGATGGTCATCATGGAAGAGCAATGAGCCGCACAAACGTCCCGGTGCCTGCAGCAGCTGCTCCCTAGTTTCTCCACACAAACAAGAAAGGGACCCAGAGCCATGTGCCGGGTTCGCTTAGCCTGGGAAGAGAGGTCTAGCAGTGAACCAGGGCGACTCCCACAGCCTCTGAAGCAGAGAAGGGGTCTGTGTCAGATGCCAGCTGGCACGTGTAGGGGTGGCAGGGATCCGGGTCCCCAGGAGCCAGGTCACAGAGCTCCGTGGGTCATGACTGTCCCCATCATGCAAAGTGTGTAAGGGCCACAGCGGGCTGAGCCCTCCTTGGCCCAAGGCTGAGCTGTCACAGTGACCAGGCTAAGCCCGCATGAAGATGCCTTGCATGTGTGGTGACCACTGGTGGAAAAGTCATGGGGACATTCATTGGTGGAGCTCTGATCTTGAGTATGTCACCAACTTCCTGGAGGGTGTTGTAACAGTGAGGCAAGGGAGCTGCACCAGATAATATCCTCTGCTTCGTGACTCCCTGGCCAAGTGGGTGGAGGGTAGTGGGTCCTTGGGGCTGGAAGTTCAGCTCTGCGTTAGCATTGTCTTTGGGGGTCCCTGAAGGGAGCACAGGGTGGATGCCGGGGGACCCTGGGCCAGTGTATTGTGCTGCCTCGTCACCATGAGAGGGGGCCAGGCTGTGAGAGCTGCCCCCCTACACTGTGCCTGCAGGGCTCCTTTCACTGTGACTGGAGACTGGATACTGGGGGGCACAGCAGAAAAGCTGGGTGGCATATTTGGCTTCCAGAGGCTGGGATGCCGAGCACAGCTGGCTTCACTTGGTCCCAGCTCACCGCAAGGTAGATGGGATGGCAAGGGTCAGAGGGGATGGGAGAAGCATCAGTAGGGCTCGTTCTAGCTTCCCTGTGATGGCAACCCAGATGGTTTAAAATGGTTGGAGACCGTGCAGGGGAGGGACTGAGGGCTCTGCTGGGAAGGGGCTGAGGTCAGTGCTGCAGTCTGGGTGCAGCAATGGCCTGGGAGCCAGCCCTGACTTTGGCATTGCCTGCTATGGTACTGATGGGAATCTGGGGATCACCTGTCCCAGCTCTCCAGGGAGGTCTCATCTGCCAGGGAGGGGGGCTCTTGACGGGGGTTGGGGGGCCGAGATGGGGCTGCTCTGCTGCGACCTTCTTCCTTGGTGCCTTGGGATTCTCGGCTGACAGCTGCTAGCTGCTGAGCGCTTCACACTTCATCTAGAAGTCACCACAATAATTACCAGATCGTTAACACAGGATTTCACAAAGGCACTTCAAAGGCCTCTCCAGGAATTGCTGAGACAGGTGTAAAAGTGCTGGGCGGAGAGTAGCCAGTTTCAAGGGCTGCTGGGGACAGAAGGATAGGCGTTAATTAAACCAGCCTGAGCAGCAGCAGCACGACAAGCGACCTTCTAATCGGAACATGGTGACCGTCCCCACAAGGGGCACGAGGCCTGCCGGCTTCACATGAAACGCAAGATGTAGACTTCGTGCCTCCTCATGACCGAAGGCGGAGCTCTTCGGCCGCACATACCTGTTCGGGCAGGAATGCACACAGACGGTCCTGTGCCCCAGGCTTCGGGATTAACTCTGCTAATGGAAGTTAACGAGGTTGAGACAGGGTAGGAAAAATGAAGACAAGCAGGATGGAAATGGGGAAAATCATAAGAGAATCACAACTTCAGGGAAGCGTTATCCCAGGTTACAATGACTTTTTTTCCCTTCCAGGAAGCTCTCTCGGACAAAAAAGTTCTAGGGGTCCTAGAGATACGGTAGAGGGGAGTGAGTCTAAGACAGAGTCAGCCTGACACAAAGAACACAGCACACACACTGATTGCAAAAGGGGGTTTAGCTTAGCGGCATAAGTGCCTGCTTGGCAAACGCAAGGTCATGAGTTTGATCCCCGGCACCAAAAAAAAAAAAAAAAAAAAAAAAAAAAAAAAAAAAAAAAAAAAAAAAAAAAAAAAAAAAAAAAAAAAAAAGCAATGTGAAAACAAACACAAAAAAGAGGATTAAAAGTTGGAATAAAACATGGGCAGATCAGGACTAGTCCTCCCAGCAAGAATCTTTCTAGGCAGGTGAGTTTGTTGATAACTCCTCCCCACCTCTGGGCTGGACTTAGAGGAACTGAAAAATGCAGAGAAACCATTTTCTTCTGAACTCAGCCAGCTGTGGTAGACTGCAATGTCCAGGCAAACTTGGATGGTGTCTGAGTGGACATCTGGCCTTCCTCTGCTCGGGGACCTTGTGTTCAGAGGCCCTTGTCCACCTGCCACGGCTCTTGGGGGCCACAGCCCCACGTGCAGCCCACACCTCTCAGACGGTGGCTGAAGGTGGCTTTGTTTCTGGCTGCAAATCGGAATCAGCAGCAGAGCTTTCTGGGGACACAGATCTCAGCACCCACCTAAGCCTGTGGGGTCAGAATCTTAGGCGGAGACCTGATGTCTGTTTTTAAATGGTATCAAGGTGACTCTTGTGGAGTTTTTACTGTGTTTCAAGATTACATGAAACTAATCAGTTTTTGCCTTGGGTTTTTTTTTTTTTTCCATAATCCAAGCTACTTCAGAGCACAGCTGCTTTACCATGGTGTCTCTGGGACTTCGGCACTGTGACCTTCTAGAGGCCTGATTTGCTAGACATCTTTCCCAGATGCAGACACAGCGGGTAAGCCTTGCGCAAGTGGGTCCAGGCTCGTGGTGACAGTGACAGCTTTGTCCCATGTTAAGCACAAGTCTGCCGGCACCACAAAGCTGTCGATACAACTGTGCGGCGGCTGGCAGTACAGGGCGTTTCCTGTGCTCCCAGGGGAAGCCGGTGTCTGGGTGTGACTTGCTGGCACGTGCAGCCCTGTGCGTTTGTGCATAGGGTGCCTGTGTGGAAGCCCGAGGTGGGTGGGCGCCAACAGTGAGTCCCACCCCAGACCGTCCCCACCCCTGGAGGTGGCCTCACAGCCTGACATTGCCTTTTGCTACAGGGGAGTAGGAAAAGAGGTGCTGGGTAGCCCTGGAGGGGACGGACGGGGTAGCAGAAGGCAGGGTTTGGAGGCACCAGGAGCTGGACCGGGAAGCCTCCACTTGGGAGCTTCTTGCTGACTCACAGATGACCCAGAGGCCCCTGAAGTCCCTCCGTGGGCTGTCACCCATCAGTGCTTTCAGAGTCCATGAACATCGCCTGGAGATTCTGCCCAGGGGTGACAGTGCCGTGTCCCCTCATTCTCACACTGTTCCAGGGAACCAGCATCTCTCCTGGTCACCTCTGGCCCTGCCAGCTGTGGGACTTGGGGTCTCCACCGAGGTCTGTGTTCCCCAGGGCTGATGTCACCCTTCTGGCTCGGCCCTGGTCCTTTCTTCCCAGTGTCCTCTCGTTCAACTCTTTGCAAACTTCCCTACCTGGTTTGGCAAAGCCCAGAAACGTCCCAAGGACATTTTCGCCCCGTCCTGACCAGGGCCCTTATACTCAGTGTGTGCTCTGATAGCAAAGTGTGGGTCCCAGTCCTGGCCCAGGGCTCCTCTCAGGGACACCCAGCTGGAAGGAAGGGTGGAGAGGTCTCCTCAGGGAGGGAGAAGGAGGGCCACCGTGTCTCAGGAAACAGTCTCAGCATTCAAACCAAACAGCCAGAGATCAGATGGTGCAGAGAGAAGCCAATGACACGCACATTTCAGGCCATTCTGCTATGGATGGCAGGGATCCCAGCCCCTGTCTGCACCCGCTTCTGGGAGAGACGATGAGGAAGGTGAGTGCCAGACATGGGAGCCACAGGGCAAGAAAGGACGACTGTGGATTCCTACCCACACTGTGTGCCAGGAAACCTCATAGGCGTCCTTCCCTGCATGGGTGCTTCCCGAGTGGCTGCTGGGTGCTGGTGTGGCCACGGGACAGAGAGATAAAGGAATAGCTTTGCACCCCATGCAGGGAACTCACAGATCCCCTGAAACTAACAGGTCCATGCAGAAGAGCTTGGCAACAGGCCAGGGCACCGTGGGTGTGAGTGCTCAGGTACCCCAGAGCCAGGCCTGCTGGGTGCTTCAGAGGCGGCGAGCAGAGCTGAGGTGCAGTCTGAGCGTCGGGACCCCTGGCTTCCTCAGCTGATCCTCAGCGCTGGGATTGTGGGGAACAGGCACAAGTGGGGTCGAGTGGGCTTAGAAGCTGGGGTGTTCACGCTGTTCAGAGCTAAGACAGTGGGGATTTGTCCTGCAAAGTGAGGGCTCCTGCAGCCCAAGGAGATACGGAGCTGCAGTGTGGGGCGGGCACAGAAGGCTGCATGGTGGAGGGAGGGGCAGGGCCCGGGTGGGGCAGAGGTGAGGGCTCCCAGCGCTGAAGGGTCTGTAGGGTCTGCGGGGGTCAGCTGTGGAGGTGATGAGAGAGCTACGCTGCACCATCAGCAGGGGGCAGCTGGGGCTGGCGAGGGGCCTCAGGAAGAGGGGTGCAGTGGGGGACAGGACCCCAGTCTTGGAAGGTGCTGGGCTCCTGTGGAGTCAGTCCAGGAGGAGTGGCCAGAGAGGGAGAAGCAGCACAGGGAGGACGGTGGCTGGTTCCCTGGGGGTGCAGGGAGCCGGGACAGCCTCAGTCTGAGTCCGCAGGGGACCTGGCTGAGCCGGGCAGATCTGAAAATATGGAAGACACCGCCGTGAATCCCCTCAAAATGCTCCCCTCGCTTCAAACCCAGCCAGTCCACTCTCCTTGCTATTTCCTTTCTTTTTTTTTTTAATTATAAAAGTAAGCATTTATGGCAAACAAATTTCAGAGAAACATGCCTTCTAAAACATGGTTAATTTCTTGCTACTTTCCTTCTTTTTTCTTTTTCTTTTATTTTAGAGAGAATAAAACCAAGCAAAATAAAACAGACTAAAGCCAATCAAAACAAACCAGTGTAAGTGACACAGGACTTCAAAACAATAGGAAATCAGCGATGCTTACCATACTGCCTCCTGTTTTCTTCAAAATAGCTGCAGATGTCTTCAGACATAGTAAAAATAAAACAGAACAGAATAGAATAGAAACAATAAAAATAAAACAATGGATGCAATACAGGATTTCAAAACAAGATAATAGCAAGGCAAAATGGCTACCATGATATATCTTTCTATCTTTGAAATAGCTGCCTATGCCATCGAATATAACCAAATCAAACAAAACAAAACAGAATAAAACCCAACCCAACTAAACAATGAAAATGATACAGGATTTCAAAACAAGACAATAGGGAATTAACAGTGGCCACCACCCTCAGAACGAGATCCCCCCAGATGCCACACTCTGAATAGATGATCAAACTACCAGCTTTAGACCTGCAAGGTTAGTGAAATGCTAAACACCACAAGCGTTAAATTGTATTTACCTCAATAGCTATCATCACAGCCTGTGTTTCTCCAGATCAGCAGGTCATTTACGGGGTGGGGGGAAGGTGTTGACTTTTCTTGTGTCCCAGCCCGAGTGCCAGAAGGGGCTGGCATCTGGGTCTCCCCCCAGGGGCCTGTGCATGGCATTGATTGGCAGGGAGGGCTTGCTTCTTGGTAACTTCTTGTTGTCTTTCTTGCTATTTTCTGATCCAGCTCTGAAGTCCTCTTTCCTGAGTGTCTTTGTGGGTTGTGATCAAAATTATGGTTACTGCTGCCGCTGAGCTCCATCCAACAGAAAGGCAGTTCGTAAAAACACGATGCTGGGTCCTTGTCCACCTCATTCACTGGATCTGGCGCTGTGAGACTCCTGGCTCTTCCCAAAGTCAAAATGACCATGAAAGGGAAATGTTTTAAGTTGACTTAGGATATTGAAGCCACCAAGACAGCCCAGTTAAAGACCCTCAGGAAAGGACACTCCAGAGCGGCTGCAGAAAGTGGCGGGAAGGGTGGGATGAGTGTGTGGGAAGTGAGGGGAAGGTTTCGAGGGGGACTCATAACAATGTCTTCACTGTACTAATTTTAAAACTTTAAGCATTCACCATATTTTGTGATTAGCAGAACCCACCCCCACTCAGGCCAAGGTACTTGAGCCATGGTGTTCTCCCTCCTGTCCACTGTGAGCCTGGGGCTGAGGGCAATGAAGATAAATATTCTAGTGGCTTGAGAGTGGGCCTCCCCAAAGAACAGCAAGCATGACGGAAGCCCCCTTGGTGGTGGGGAGCAGCACGCGAAGCCATCTGTGGACAGCTGGGCAGGACACTGGGATATCCACTGACCACAGAGTCCTGGGCCTCGAGAGGACCTGCCCTGTAGATGCACCCATGCTTTGAGATAATAAACAGTTTCCGCCACCAACAGTGGTGATACCTGTCAGCCACATCTGGTGGGACCTGCTTTACTCTAAGCATCCCATGAGTTATTTTCATTCCTGATTTACAGGCAAGGAAGCAGAGGCGTGGAGAGTCACCTGGCAAAAGACCTGGGAGTTGGACTCCAGGTCCGAGTCTGGACCACCTTCATGGCTCTGGGCCCTCCCGAGGGGGCCGCTGCTCCAGACCTGCTCAGGTGGTGCTGGGGAAGTGTGCGGTGAGGTTGGGGAGGAAGCCTCAGACCTGCAGAGGGTTTGATGTCCAAGAAGGTGCCAAGAAGACGGAGGGACCTGGCCCCAGCCTCTGGGTGTACAGGCAGCTGACCACCACTCCCCTCCCAGCAGACAGCCCGGGTCGCCAGCTCTGCAGCTCTCTGGTTCCTGAAAGGCTAATATAGCAAACAGTGCTGAGAAGTGCCCTAAATTACCATGTTAAAAGGGATTATTTTTATCACTCTGGGCTCTGGGCCCCAGAGAATGCTGCAAACAAAGGCAGGTTGAGTAGGATATTCTGTGTGTGGGCCAGGGCGGAGGCACAGATGGAGGGTGTGTGTGTGTGTGTGTGTGTGTGTGTGTGTGTGTAAGTTCTTGTCTACTGCTCAGCTGGGTGACATGCACCAGGTGGGTGCAGACCCTTCCACCTGGGAGATGCCCACAGGAGTAGGAGGTGCCACCTTCCCTGGAGAAATGTCTGTCCTGTCCAGCTGTAAGAGGAATTGGTATCAGGGAGAGGTCAGGCACTGGGAGGTGCCCAGAGAGCCCAGGAGTGGCCTAGACCTGAAAGAAACCTGCTGGGGAGTCTGAGGCCTCTGGATCCCCGAAAGGTGAGAGGTGGTGAGAGGGAGCACCCCGACATGTGAGAACACCCTGCAGGGCATGTCCACCTATTTGCAGAGCTACTACAATCTTTAAACTATTGGTTGGCGCTAACAGAATTATTTGGTGCAAGGAGCTCCCAGATAAACAAACAAACAAAAAGCAGCCCTCCAAGTACCCTCAGCCTTCTTCCAGTGACTGTCCACCAGGGCAACCCTCTCCTGACTGACAGTGTAGATCAGTTTTGCCTGCTGTGACCCTTAATCTCTGTTGTCGACTTGCCTGGGTTAAGTGACGCCTTAGGGAGCTGACTGAACTGTGCAGATGCTGACCTGATGGATGAGTTGGTCAGTCGTGGGCGAGTTCGTAGCTAAGGGCATGAACTGTTAGGAGGTGGGCCCTGGTTGGAAACTGGGGTGACTGGGGTACGGCGCTGAGGAGCTCTTTCCTTCTCACTCTGCTTTCTGGCTGCCATGAGGTGAACAGCTGTCCTCTGCCACACCCTTCTGCCATGATGTCCTGCCTTGGAGTCAGCTGACCACGGACCAAAACCCCTGAAACCATGAGCCAAAATATACCTTTCCCCCTTTAAACTGCGTGTGCTGGGTAGTTTGTCCCAGCATTGGGAAGGTGACTTCCACACCTGCTGCTGTGCACTACAGAACAGGAATCACCGCTGCAGAGGCGGGTGTGAGCTGAGTCCTGTGGTGCTAAGGCGAGGCACACTGTCTGGATTGCTCCTTCATTCAAAAAATCTTTCGGTGATTCCATCACGGTCCCTGGACCTGGGCCTTGTGTGGACGAAGGCCTCTGGATACTGAGAGCATCTTTCACGTCTTTCAAGACTAGGGATTCATTTGGGGTGTGACACGTGTGGCATGGCAGGCAGAGGCCTGGGGAGGGACCGCAAAACCGGACACTGACTTTTCACTAAACCGGACCTTCCTGCATCTCCTGTGGTCTCAGGTCACAGCCTTGGCCTCATGTCAGAATTTCTAGGGAGCTCTAAGAGATAACAATGTGGGAGTCCCATTCCCAGAGGTTCCGACGGTCTCACTTAGGTCATTTTGTCCCAGTGGCCCAGGAGTTGATGGGTAGGGTTATGTAATCTGGGTGAGAAGCTTGCAGCGCTATGCTCACACGAGGGACAAGCTAAGTGATGTCCTTGCTACCAAGATGGCACATCAAGCCCAGATTCAGGGCACAGGGCACTTCTCTCAGCTCTGATGACAGCCCTGGTCCCGCTGGACTGGAGGTTGTCATGGTAAATGATGGGGTGAGGGTGAGGGCAAGCAAGGTGAAAGGTGTGTCTGGGGGAAGATTGTTTAATATTGCTACATCTCCACGTTTTGAGCTAGAAAGTGGGGAGTAATAAGAATAATGCCAAACCCATAGCTTTCTGGTGATATACACGAGACGCAGCTCTTAGCCATTTGCCATGGTAACGGACACCCCTTGAGTCCTCAGTAAGACATCATCACCAGCACTGCATGTTACCCTAGATGGAGGGTTTGTGACTTTTATGACCCTCAATTAAGATGTGCCCACTTGTGCGAAGTCACTAGGGAAGTAGCAAGTGACGTCTCCTGCTGTTCTTCAAGCTTAATGGGCTTCTGTTTTCCGGAAATGACTCAAGAACTTTCAGCAGCTGTGATCATGAAAACAAGTCCCCAGACCTCAGGACTGTGAACCAGGTCTGTGTCTGCTTATAAGCTTGGAGTGCGGGAAGGCGTGATGGGAGAGCTGCGCTGGCCTTCTTGAATGTGGCAAGTGGGAGGCAGGGGAACTGTCCTTGAGAAAATAATTCTCTTCCGTCAACAGCATGAAATTCAGTAGTTTTAAGCCAGAACCCAGGATCCTGTAAACTTGTGAAATGAAGAAGACAAACTTCCCTACAAATGAAAATTTAAGTTAAGCACAGCTCTGAGCAATCTGTCCTCTTGGGTCTTGATGAAATTAAGGTAAAGGTGGACCAAGGGTGGAGATGGCCCAGTAGGACAGTTAGGGTCACCTGCTTACCCTCCAGGCCAGCAGGGTGTTTACACCCAGCCAAATGGTAGACTTTGGGCTAATGTCCAGTATTAGCTGAATGATGTCCCAATTTCCTTCGATTCTGCCATTGTCTGTCAAATAGCATTGACAGTTTATAGAACTTGCATGGGACATTCACAAGAACCTGCCTGTGACATCCAGCATAGCACTGTTCCCGTGTAACAGGTGTATTATAGACAATACATTGCTTCCTTTTAAACTAAACCTTCTTTTTTATTTTTATCAGTACCAGGGATTGAACTCATGACCATGCGCTTGCAAGGCAGGCCCTTATACTGCTGAGCTAAATCCCCAGCCCCTAAACCCTCATTTTCTTTCCATATCTATTTCCTCCTCAGATGACTCAAAAGAATGTGACTTTATTTTGAGCTTCAAGGGTAAATCCTGATTGGACAACCCCAGTCCTTTCTAATGATTGGTTTAGAAGACAACATGTGACTCAATTTTGGCCAATCAGACGTGGGAGGAAGTTTGTCAGATGTCTCCTAGGGAGTTGTCTTTGCTTCTACAAAAGAGTCAGTGTGGAAATTTCTAAGTCTGGAAGTGATGGCTAGATTAAAATCTGTTGTTCTAGTCTTGTTCCTGAGCTTGTGACACAACCCATCAAGGTGACAGTGGAGTGACGGAAAGGAAAGGGTCCTCAGTGACATTGTACTGAATGCCACCTCACCACTAGACCTCCAGTTATGAGAAGGAGTGATTTTCATTGTGAGTACCCTGGGATCCCAAGGCCAAGTGAATGACTCATGGTCACCCGAAGGGAGTGGTAGAGACCAGCCTGAATCCTGCATCCCCCCTCCCAGCTCAGCTGTCTGTGTGCCACTATCCCAAAGTGACAGCTTTAGGTTCCTGAAATTATCTTCAGGACTTACCATCATAGAACTGGATGTTAATATCTCATTCTTCGTCAGGCTGGTTAATAAGCTAATAGTCAATACCTACCCTGTCCTGCATATAGATACAGCTTTCTTGTCCTCACTGAAACCAAACCTGGGCGTCACCTTTGGATTACTGTTGGGATCCTGGACTGTCTCCCCAGTTTCACAACTCACTCCCTCCACCATCCTTGCTGGAACATCTGTCCCACAGTGCTTCTTGCCTAAATACTGTATTTCCAATGCCCAGTCCTCTAACTCATGCCAAACCAGCCCATCTTTGTTCAGGATGTTACCGTAACATCTTCTTGCATTTATCTTTTCCCCGAGATGGCTTATCTCCTGGTGATTTTACTCAGATGTTACATCAGAATGCTTTTTCTTCTAAATCTACAGAACACTGACTTGAGTCATGAGGGAATTTCTTTCCTGTTAGTCATGTTTCTGTTTCTGGAAAACATTACCTGATCTACACAATTCAAACGTAAGAAGGTTTATTTTGGCTTATGGTTCAGTGGTTTCAGTCCATGGTCACTGACTCCACGGAAGAAACCTCGTGGTGGAAGGGTGTGGCGAAGGAAGGCTGCTCACCTCACGGCAGCCAGGAGCAGAGAGAAGGGCAGAGCAAGACATCGGAGAGAGAGAGGAAGAGATCTGGGGACAGAAATCAGGTTATGCCCGCAGTGACCTTCTTCCTCCCAGGACATGCTGGTTCTTAACCTCACATGCAGCTGTGAATTAATCAGTGATTAACCCAACCACCTTGCAGAATCCAAACCTCTGAGCATATGAGGCTTTCGGGGAACATCGCTGAGCCAGCATTTCCTCCCTGAAAAAATCCAGACGTTGGCCCTTCCCGAACTGGTTCAGTCACTCCATCTGCGTCCAGGGCCTGGCTCTTTCTTCCCTGGGGGGTCCCCTGCCGTGCTGTGTGCACTGGCCACAGTTGTACTCATCACGTAAAGGTGGACACCTTTCCCCCAAACATCAGGTTGTCACACGGTGAGGTTCAGAAGCAGGAACAGAAAGGGAAACCCTGCTCGAATTTTCAAAGGAGACAATCCCTCTTCAAAGCTACCCACTAGCTCTGCTGTTGTCACAAGGCTGATAAAATAGTGGGGTGGGGATTTAAGTGTGGACTCTCTGGCTGTAGACTGTCCAATCAAATTACAGTGTGAGCCACATATGTAGTTTAATTATTTTCATAGCCACATTTAAAAAGTAGAAAGAAGCAGGTGGAATTGATATGTTTTTACTTTACCTGATGTATCCAAAAGATTAAGTCAACACTGGATCAATATATACATTACTAGGGAGATATTTTTCCACATAAAGTCTTTGGAACCCAGTGTGTGTTTTACACTTGCAACACATCTCTTATGGTTGATACATTGCATCAATTTGAGCAGTTTAGAAGTTTAACTGAGAGACTCAGCAGGGAGCCGGGGTTCTTACTTAGTAAATATCCTCATCTTGTGCAAGAGGAGGGCAAGGACTCCTGTAGGCAGTAGCCCTGTGTGAGGGCTACGCTAGCCCTGAAGGGGCAGGTAGCCTATGTACAATAGAAAGGAAGAAAAGAGTCTTTCTCTGTCCCCTCTTTTCTCTGGCTGCTGCCTTGAAGTGTTGCCCCTGTGCCATGCCACCCTGCCTTGGAGCCAGCTGATTATGGACTGAAACCTCCACAAACAGTGAGCCAAATAAACCTTTCCTTCCTTGATTTTGAGTATCAACTATTTTGTCTCAGCTTAGTAAAAGAAAAGTAACCAAGACACCACCTCAATTCAGCCACTAAATTTGCATGGGAAATACTTGGTTTCTGTTTAGATTTCATGAATACACATTGAACACAAAGTCCCATAACCAGATTATCCCAAACACATTCAAATTTTTCCATAAACTGAATCAAGTAACATAGATCCACACATCTCCTTATTCCAAACACGTTCAAAATTTCCCAGTAACCGAATCAAGGGATGGTGCTTGCATTTACATTTAAATTAATTAAGGTCAAATGCAATCAAATATTCATTTCCTCTGTCATGCTGCTACATTTTCAATGCTTAGGAGCCACGTGAGCCCTGGCTGCTGTGCCTCACAGCGTGGTCCTAGAGCCTGGACACTGAGGTTCGTTTTCATCACCATGCCTGCACCCCAGCACAGCGCACCCCTCGAGGACAGCTTGAGATGCACAAAGCCCACCACCACAAGGCTCAATGGGCTTTTCATTTGCATTTGTGACCGGACAAGGCAGCACCATTAGAGTGAGGTGTAACCTGAATCACGATCGCACCCCCTCCCCGTACTCCCTGTGTCATCTGGAAATGGGCCACCGAGAAATTTTGCCATACAACCTGCTGTGGTTTTAGTCCTCGGCACCCTGCTATGTCCCCTGTCTTCCCAGCATGGACAGGCCAGGCTGCTGGGCCCACGGCAGGAAAGCCTGGTTATGAACTATTTGTTCTCATTTGCCCTCAAGCCACCCTCAGGAGAGTGTGCCATTAACGTGTCTCAGAGAGACGCAGCCGGAGGCCCAGGCTCAGAGGGGCTCCTCCACAGCTTAAATACTGTCCTTAATTAAGAAGCGATGCCCCTGGCAGCGCGCTGGGGAAAGTGGCAGGGGATGAGACAACCGGCTCATGTGAAAAGAGAAAACAATGTTTCTGTCTGCTTGCACTGCCAGCGTCTCCCTTTCCCACTTGGAAGTCATGGCAAATATTTTTTTCACTCTTTCTTTTCATTTGGGAAAAAGTACCAGCAAAGTACTCAGGAACCAACCTGACAACCAGACACCTGGACCCCCTGTCTCTTTAGTAACCGCTTTTAAGGAGTGTGGAATCAATACCACGGAACCCACAGACACCGCCGGACACCCAGCTCGGAGGCAGTGGGGCTGGAAGGTGAGGTGAGGCTAGACCAGCCCAGCCGGGGCCTGTGAGGTGGTAACCAAGCAACCAGCACCCTGGTGCAGTCAGGTGTGGTAGGGAGCTCCAGCTAGGACAGCAAGCCAAGCCGATGGCACCCAGCTGCCAGCAAGGCAGAGTAAGACGAGTCCCAGCCCAGGGGCTCAGTGGGACAGAGCCGTAGGGAAAAAATGCTCCCTCTCACTCGAGGTGCGAGATCCAGACAGCCAGAACAGAGCTTTATGGACTCAACAGCAACTGAATGACAACATAATAACCCTGACGTGGCGGCCAGATGGCGTCCAGCGAGGAGTTTCCCTGCACTTCCTTTTAAGGAGAAAGCTATCTAAATGCTCAATAAATAACACTTGGGAACACTTAACCAAAGAAGATGTCCGAGTGGCTGCTAAGTACATGAAACAGGCCTCACATTTTTCAGTGATCGGGGAAATGAAATTCCACCACACGCTCCGAGGACGGCTGGAGTCAGAGTGGCGCCCGCCCTGGTGACTTCGGGGAGCCGTGCTGCTGGGAACACAAACTGGTGTCAACACTGCAGGAAAGTGAGTTTGTTAGACAGTGAGCCATACACATCGCCCTGTATTCGGCCATGTCCTTCTTAGATGTTCCCCCAGGAGACAGGAAAACACTTGCCCACGAAAGGGTTCGTGTCTGAATGTCCACAGTGACTTTATTCACAGTCAGCTCCAGCTGAAAGCAACCCAGGTGTCTGTGGAAAGGAAGAAGGAATGCACTCTGGGAGGCTGAGGTGGGAGGAACACAGCTTTCAGCCCAGCCTGGGCAACTTGGTGAGTTAGTGGGACCCTATTTCAAAATAAAAATTAAGAAATGCCTGAGGATGTAGTGCTATGTGAAGGATCTGGATTTCATCCCTGTACTGCAAAAAATATTTATATATGCATGCACATACGTGTGTAATTACATATATAGCTTCCACGTAATGAAATGCAGTCAGCAATTGATAATGAATAGTACAACATCCAGGGAGGCAGGGGGCCCAGCCGAGACCACCAGGTTCCTCCGAAGTCAACACGTGTGCACTTTATTGTGCCCGGGTGCAGGCAGACAGAGTGGTAAGACCGTCTGCCTGGAACAAAGAGAAGTGTGTCCCTTTTACAGGGTTGGAGAGAAGGCAGGGGACATTAGGCGGGAAGATTTTGATAAACATCAGTGGTCTGAGTTCTCTGTTTCACACCTCACTGGGCAGAGTCCTTGAGGTATCCAGTACAAAATTCTCAAGTGTCTCCAGATGACCCCAGATGTGCAGGGACCTGAAAAAGTCCTTGCCCTATTTTATTTCCTTCATGACATCCTGTGCTTGCTGATGACAACGTTGGTGCTGAGCTGGTTTCCCTGCAGAGAGTAGTGACTCTGCTGGGTAACAGGTTGGGGTCTGGGAGAGTCAGGTCAGATTTGAACTTCACAAATAGTACATGGAACAGGATAAATGAACCTCACAGACATGCTAAACCAGAGAAGCCAGGCATAAGAGGCCATCTTCATTTCTATGTAATCTAAGAACAGTAAAAAAAAAAAATAATATACGGTGATCAAAATTGGAATGTGGTTAGGATGGGGAAGATGATAAGGAAGGACATGAGGGAATTTTTCAAGATGATAGAAACCTGCTCGCCAAGTGTGATGGTACAAGTATGTAATCCCAGCTCTCCAGAGGCTGAGGCAGGAGGGTGGCCAGGAGTTGGAGGTCAGCCTGGGCTACATAATTTAAGACCAACCTGAACTATAAAGTGAGACCTTGCCCCCAAAATACTATAAAAACTGAAAAAGAACACCAAAAGGTAAAGTTCTATGTCTTGTTTTGGGTGGTAGTTCCAGGAGGATGTAGTTATTTGTCAAAATCTGTCAAGCTGAATATCTAAGATAGTTGTACTTTTCTGTGTGCTAATTAGGCACCTATTTAAAAAAATAATAAACTATAAGCAAACTGATGTGTGTAGAGCTGTAGTGGTAAATAGAAATCTCACAGACCCTACTTCGCTGCTACTTCTGTGACAGACACTGAGAATTGATTTCAGCGTTCTGGGCCTCTGACCTTCATGAGACTTAAAAATACATTACAATGTAGCTCCCCAAGCAGGGAGGAGAAATCTTGCAGTCTATTAGGTGAGGCCTGCTACCGTGACCCTCAACCTGTTTCTCCAGTTCACTGAGGCCTGGGGCAATTCATGTTATCCATAAAAATAATAATCACTTTGCAGAAATCATCACTGCTAAAACCCTTTGCATGTAATTCCTTCTCTTATGTCATGGGAATTTAACAGGCTGTGTGGGTCTGGCTCTCACCTTCCCAGCATTTTTCTGTTACTTAACAGTCTTCACGGTGTTCTTTTCTATGGTGGCATGGCTTCCAGGGAGCTCTGACCCTTCCCCTGGGGTTGTCATACCCGCCCCCCTTTCCATTTGTACGTTTTGTGGGGTGATGGACTGAGCACCTGTTACATGTAGGCATCAAATATATTGTTTAGTCTTCACAATCCTATAGTAGCTGCTGCTTATGGTTTGCAGGTAGAGAAACTGAGGCATGGGAACTCACCCAAGGCTACACAACCAGGGAGCAATAGCATACAGGCTGAGTGAGCCGCTTGCCCCAGTGGATGGGCAGCAGAAGGGCGGGACACCCTGCCCTACAGGACACGTCGTCATTCGCCACTATAGCCGAGGGGGCCTCTGGAGCCCGCCTGGGGAGGAGCTGGTCCTCGCTACCTGGCAGAGTGGCCCATGCCAGTGAGACCAAATCCCACCATGCCATTCCCAGCAGGCCCGCTGCTGCAGCCCGAGGGCCTGAAAGAACTGCTCCAGAGACCAGGCCTTTCCACTGGGATGCATTCTGCAGCTGAGCCATCATGGTGACCCCATGGTTGGTGGGGGCATTGCATGGCAGAAGGTCAAATCCAAGACCTGATGAGTGCTGAGAGTCTCCCACCCCCTAGGTCTTCCAACCAGGGGCTCCTCTGCTCTCATTGGCGGAGCTTTGGGGAGATGACTGGGTCATGGGGGTGCTGGACTCACAGGTGGATTAGTCCCCTGATGAGTCTACAGCCAAGGGTGCTGTTAGGAGTGGGTTCTAGGTGTGGCCCAAAAGCCTCTGTCTCCCTCCCTGCTCTTCCCTTCACTCTGCTTCCTGGCCTCCATGAGGTGAGCATTTCTCTTCCACCATCCATACCGTTTCCTCCTGGGCGCTGTGGGTCGGAACTGTGAGCCACTGTAAACCTCTCCTCCTTTCAGCTGTGAGAGGTGGGTGCTGGGTCGCAGCAATAAGAAAGTGACTTAGACAGTATTTGGTCTGGGTTTGAAACGATTGGTCAAATTATTATTATTATGGTTATTAAAGAAACATATGTTTTTGATCAAGACAAACTGGAACCGCCAGAAAGGCCAACAACGAGAGGCCATCTGCCACCAGCCCTCTCTCGTGTCCAGCTTTGTTCCCCAGGGCTCTCCTTCCCCATTTTCTGTTCTTCTGGTGGTGACTGTCCAAGGCACAGATCTCTCGTCTCTCTCATCAGTCACAGATGGCGTAGCCAGGGGCCGAGCGTGTTGGCACTAGGCCCAGCCATCTCTGCTTCTCCTCGGTAAACATAGCAAGCGTGATGGGGAGAAGAAATGTTATATTCCTTACTTTTCTAAATTAAAGTAACTTTAGAAATTTTTTTTTTTTGGTCAACCCAGTATTGCAATCATTTCCTTTGCTTTCCTTTCCTTTCCTTTCCTTTCCTTTCCTTTCCTTTCCTTTCCTTTTCTTTTCTTTTCTTTCTTTTTTGGTACCGGGCATCGAACTCAGAACCTCACACTTGCCAGGCAGGTGCTTATGCTACTGAGCTAAATCCCCAGCCCCCTGTTTTCTTTTTTGAGACAGGGTCTCACTATATAATTCAGGCTGACCTTGGACTCACTGTGTAGCCCTGGATGGCCTCAAACTTGCAGGCTGTCTCAGTCTCTCTAGGGGTTGGGATTACAGGTGTGTGTCACTGTGCCCAGCTACCATGATTTTTGTCACTCTTTGCCAAGCTCATATTTAAACCTCCAAGTGTCACAAACCTTACTGAACAGACAAAAGGCCACTCATCCCTCAGCCTGACTCTGCAATGTCATTGCCTCCTTCTGCATCGATGCTGGGAGCACCTGGCTTCGATGGGTGGCCATGGAGATGTCCCTCACTGTGGGAGGCAAGTGGGGTCCTCCCACGATGCTTGGGGAGGGACAGCTGCCCACGTGCATGTCCCTCCTGGCAGAGCTGCCTCTTCAGACTGCTCTGCTTGGCCCATCTCTCCACGGTCCCCCAGCCTGGCCCTGAGCCACGCAGGTGGGCTGCCTGCCTCCTTCTGGAAGCTTCGCCCAGGCGGAAGCCATAGCAGCCAGCTAGCAACGCTCCTTCAGTAGGAGGAGGTGAGCAAGAGGGGGACACGGACGCCTGACTGGCACGGCAGTCGCCGCCAGCGCGGGTCTCGTGGTGCGGTCCTGATGCTGACCCTGATGCTGTCCCCTGGGCTGCACCTGAGTTTGTGTTTCTCATTCAACAAGGAAACTGCCCCTGGTTTCCTCAGCGATGGCTATTTTTACCTGCGGTGTTTATTTAAGACGACTGTTTTCTTTCCTTTCCCAAATCCTCTTTGATGTTTTCCCGTTCCTAAAGAACAATGAACTTACTGATGTACAGTCTCATCACCAAGAGGTCACTGCTGCGTGAATCTCTCCGGAGGACCCTGAGATCCAGCCCAACATCCCCTCTCGGGGTGCTCAAGCGCGGGAAGGGGGAGCAGAGAGAAGGGGGCGTGAGGGCTTGCGTGGACAGGTTGGTGGCAGCTCCACGGGGGCTGAAAGGAAAGGGACCTCGGGCGCAGCCGGGGACCTAGGATGGGAGTCGAGGCAGGGGCGATGAGTGGGTGATTTCCACGCGGGCCAGGAAGTGAAGCACATCTTGCCCCAAAGGAGCAAGTAGTACCTGACCCAGGAGGCCGCAGTGGAGTGGACCGGCCTTCACCACCCGTTCAGCCTCCTCCACCCTGGACTTTTTTTCTGGCCTGCTGTGCTTCTTCCTGAAGCCTGTCCCCTAGAGGTTTTGAGGTCAGTTCTCTCAGTGTTTACATGTCTCTGCTGAATCCATTCCAGAAGGATGGTTTTGCTAGCCTTACGAAGCTCACTTCTGTCACCAGGTGAAGCCATTGCTGTGGTCTTCTGGCCGCCATATTGGGTGTCAAAGAGTTGAGTGATGACCTCTGTGGGTCCTCTGCCTTTTCTTTCTGGCTTCTTTCAAGATCTTCTCTTTGTCCTCAGCATCCTGTACTTTCACTATGGGAAGATGTCTGGGTCTGGCCACCTTGTGATTTATCCTGTTTGAGATTATTTTTGGAAACTTTCTAAATATAAGGAGTCATATGTTTAATCTGAAAAACCCTGAGTTATTACTTATTTGAACATTATTTCTTCTTTAAAAAAATTTTTTTGAGGCAGGGTCTCACTATGTAGTTCAGGCTGACCTTGAACTCACTATGTAGCTGAGGCTGGCCTCGAATTTGTGGCGATCCTTCTGCCTCAGCCTCCCAAATGCTGGGATTATAGGCATGTGCCGCCATACCCCGCTGTTGTTTCTTCTTCCAGTCTGTTAGCATCCATTTATGGGCCCATGAATAGACCGATATTGGACCTTTTCACCCCTCCTGTTTTCTTCACCAGAGTTTTCCCTATCTTTTTCTCTCTGAGCCACTTTCTTTGTAATTTCTTCAGATCTGTATTTGGACTCATGAATTCACTCTTCAGCTTTGTCTACTTTGCTTTTCAATTCTTTTCTAGTTGTGTTATATATATTTCTAGATTTTGTCTGATTCTTTTGTAATACATTTGTCTATTTTCATAGTTTCTTGCTTTTTCTGTTACACAATTATATTAAAAGAGTATTTTATGTTTGATAATTCTAAAATGTAATCTTTATGATTAAAAGTCTATTTCTTTTTTTTTTTTTTTTTTGGAGACCTTTTCTGATTTCCTATTGAACTACAGTGAACGTTTAAGTTTAATCTTAAATGTTTAAATTAAAATATGTATTATGGTAGAAGCCACACTGTCATTAGATCCTCTGAAAATTCTTCCCCTTGCTTCAAACACACTTATCCCATCATTGTCACTTTCTGAACTAGGTCTGGAATCTCATCACATGGGCTATGAGACCTTCCCAGACAGATTTACACCTAGGTTAAAGATGCATAGTTGTCGGTCAGGAGCTGTGGGACCTGCCGACCTGGACTCCTCTACATTAAGGCTCATTTTGGAATGTGGGGCTGTATTTCCGTGTATATTCACGCCTCACACCTACGGAAGACTGGCTGGTGACCTGGACCTTCTCTGCCCTCCACCAGAAGGGATTCTCACTGGTTCCTGGAGTGGGTCTCTACTAGGTAGGGTTTTTCCCCTGCACTTTTTCCCAGGGCATTATGGTTGAAACATTGTATCGACTTGCTAAGTCTAAAAGCTTAACTAAGTAATCAGCAGTTCTAGTCCTGGGGTATAGAGGACCTGCCTTAACGACTCTAGCATGCTATTAAAGGTCTCGACTTGAGAAGTTCAGAAGCTTAACTAAGGGATTCAGCAGAGGGCCAGAGTCTTCGCTTTGTAAACATCCTGAGCCTGCGCAAAAGGAGGCGGGGAGATGGTGTGAGTGCTACACCCCCCAGGGGGGTGGTAGCCTGCTTACAATATAAGGGAAGAATAGAGGCTTGCTCCCCACCCCCCATTTTTGCTCTGGCTGCTTTTGCTGTCTTCTGCCACCTTGAACTGTTGCCCCTGTGCCATGTTACCCTGCCTTGGAGCCAGGTGATTATGGACTGAAACTTTCACAAACTGTGAGCTAAATAAACCTTTCCTTCCTTAATTTTGGGTGTCAGGTATTCTGTCTCAGCAACAAAAGTAACCAAGATGCAGGGTGAACCCTTTGGAGTCCTAGGTCTATGGCACGGCTTTGCTGCTCTGGATTTATTGCTGTGCGGTCTAAGGCTCGCTCCCCCCCCCCCCCCCGCCCCAAGGCCTGCACTCCAGTTACTTCCCAACAAGGAAACTCCAGGCGGATTCTCTTTCCTGAAGACCTCCGGCTGCAGTGTGGCTTATCAGTCCTCATCTACCATCAAAGACGTTAAGATTCTACTAATTTTCCAAGTTATTTTCAATTCCCTTATTTTATTTTCTTGTAGACTATTTTGTTCTAAAAGAGATTGTGTGCTAGTGCGTGTGTGTGCATGTGTGTGAGTTTAGCATGTCAAAATATCTTTCAGGGGAAAGGTTTCAGTATGTTTAAATTGTGGCTTTCTTTAGACGTTCCAGTTTTATTTTTGGTGGCTCGTCTTCAGGTACGTTTATTATCTTCTCTCTACGTGCGCTAGTATCTTTGTATTTTCCCTTTGTCTCATTTTGGTTATGCTCACAATTTGATTTTGAGCTTTCTGTTTTCTGTTTCTCAGGGCTTGTAATCTATTTATTAATTCTTTAGTGGTCTTGTTTTGATTCCCGATTTGTTTTCTGAGTTCTGAAAGAACTATTTTGGTGTCAGTCTATTGATTTACCAACTCACGTTGCAGTTCTTGTTTTATTAAATCCCCGGTCGCACCAGAAGCAGCACTCCTGGGAATTTGCTTCTGTTCTTGAGTTGTGTTTTCTTTTACCCACAGAACATGCTGCTCATCTATCTTTTGTATGCTGTTACGTCTTCCTTTTTGTTATTATGGTATGTTGTCATGGTTGCCATGGTCATTCCTGTTGACTGTCATGTTGAATGTGGACAGCTATATCCACAGGCTATATTTCTCGTGAGAAGTTTCCTGTTTTATGTTGGAATCTTTGATGGAGAACACCCTTCCAACGATGGAGAGAGACTTGAAATAGAAATAAAGATTGTATAACTTTCAGGCCCACAAGGGTACATAGCATTCTGGGGGCCACACAGGCAGAGGAGGATCATGCGGGGAGTGGAGAGGGGGGAGAGAGAGAGAGAGAGAGAGATGAACTGTGAGCCAAAGCCTTCAGGACACTGTCCAAGCAGGTTTTTCATGAAATTATTTAATTTCTGGCTTTGAAGCACACAGGCGTGCAGCCGAGCATTCAGTGACTCAGATGGAATCCCTGTGACCCACCTACGGGTCGCTGTGGCCTGCGGGACCCAGGCTGCCTTGGCTGTGTCATAGGGGAGCAGTCCCTAGAAAGCAGTCCTATAAAGCAGGTAGCTGGGTCAGCACCTGGCGTCTCCAGGGTGGGGTGTAACCGGAAACCATCCCAGGGGCCTGAGCCCTGGGTCTGGTAGCAAGTGCTCCCAGCGGCCGCTGAAGCGCTGTGTGGTTCCACGCATCGTCCCCATTTCCTCCAGTGTCTCTTGTTCTCTCTGCTCCCGGTACCCTAAGGGGCTCCACTAGGGATGAGTGTCCTCTAAGCCTTTGCTTTAGTGAGACGTGATCTCCCCACAGAGGCACAGAAGGTTTATCCTTCTCTCTCCATCTCTCCGCTCTCCGTCCAAACAGAAAGAGGAAAAGACAAGGTCACCTCTCTCCAGAGAGGCCATGAGGAGGTCACAGGCTTTTGCTGCCTTGCTGGAGGCGGGCACAGGAGGAAGGATTCGCGCTCCGCCAACTCCTGAGTTAGGTTTTCCTCCATCATTGCTTCCCTGTCCCCTCCCTTGCCACACACGTGGCGCCAAGGACACGGTGTACCTGCAGCTATGTGGGGAATGTTGAGAGTGGAACAGGCCCAGAATTAATGTTTCCCATGACCCCTGTGTATGTTGCCTCTAACCCATCTGGTCTGAGCATACCCGCTGCCCACACCCAGACAGCGCGTGAATTGAACACCCAAGAAGACACCATCTGCAGAGAGGCTTGAGGGAACGAAGTGACATGGCACCTGAAGGCAGAGTGCAAGATTGCCCACCACAGGGCACTTCACGTTAGTCGGCTTTTCTTCCCTGTGACAAAATACCTGAGAAAAGCAATTTAAGCAAGGAAAGCTCAGGTTCAGGGATTTCTGTTTGTAGCTGGCTGGTGTGAGGTGAGGTAGAAACATGGCGGAAGGGCATGGTGAAAGACGGTCACTTGCCTCATTGTGGCCAGGAATTAGAGAGGGTGCGAGTCCAGAGGAAGAGGCTAGGGATCAGATACAGCCCTCAGGGTTGTGTCCCATGACCCCTTGCTTCAACTAAAGCACATATCCTGTTTCTATCACCTCGCAGGGATGCCAGCAAATTATGATCTCATCACTGAACTAAACCATTTGATGAAGTTAGAGCCCTCGTGACCAGTCCCCTCCCAGAAAGCCCATCAGTGGTCAACCAAACACATACATGACGCATTCCTCCCCTCACCCTGGGGCCCTGTGGGAGCTTGTCTGAGGCCTCTGATGTCTTCTTTCAGGGTCCCCTCAACAACTGCCATTCTGACCAGCACAGGAAGTTTACAAAGCTACTTCCTGTGTTCCCTCGCATGACATTCTCTAGGTCTTGCTCCTCTTCATCAAGAAAGCAAAAGTATGTGGAAAGAAAGGGGCCGGCTTGGGATCTGTAGTTAGCAATGGTCAGTGCTAAGCTTGCCGCCAGCGTCTCTGCTCTCACACAGCCTGTGGTACCATGAGGGGCACACCCTGAAATCTGGGGACTCCCCATGGCTCCTTAGGGACTACCACAGAGTTCCCCAGCCCCTCACTCACTCATCCTTCTCTCCGTTGAATCCTCGATGGTGCTGATAAAGAGCAGGGCAGCCTCAGCCTGGTCACTCCAGTCTCCAGCAGCTGTGTCTACACAGTTTTCCTGCCCAGGTTGTAGCCAAAACAATGTATTTTTCTTCCCAACTCGAAGTCTTGCCCAAACAGTCCCAGCAAAATGTAATGAAGATGCCCTTTGGCACATCTCACCAATTTTGCAGGTGATTCATAGACCCTCGCTCCGGGTGCCAAGGGATACATAGGTGCCACATAGTTAAAAATACCCGCTGTGCTGGAAGGTGGCACAGATGGATTTAATGAGCTCCCTGGCTCCTCCCGAGACTGGCAGGAGCGTGGGCTGAGCCTGGACGTGGCGGGTCGGCTCTGGACTGCCTTTGGGCCCCTGGCCTCATTAGCAAATTGGCAGAGTCACCGGAGCCACCCCACTCCCACAGCGCAGGCTTGGCAGAGGCAGGAGAGTGAGGCAATGGGCATGCGGCCTGGGCGGGGGGAGTGAGTCCACACCACTGTCCCCTCCCTCCTCTGACAGCCCAGAGCCATGGAGAGAGCCAGGCGTTTACTGTGCAGCTCTGCTCTGGGTGAGACCAGGAGGAAACAGATTGATATTTAGAGCTCTCAGAGCTGTGCCTTGCACCTAAGTATTCACCATTACGGTTGTTTATGTCCCTTCCCAATTCGTACTGGAAACCCCTACAGGAGCAAGTGCGGGACCAGGGGTCTGAAAGGGCTAGGGAAGGTCAAAGTGACCGGGCAAGAGTGTCAGTCAACAACCTGGTCTCCCAGGATCTCAGTGGCGCTGGTTGTTCCAGGGAGGTGAGGTCTTCGGCTTTTTGACCCTGTGTCCGTCATCCTGGCCGTGAGTGTGGGTGTCCCTAGGGTTTTGTGGGCACGGTAACTCCCTTCACAGAGGGTGATGCTCTGCAGATGTGAGCAGCCAGGAGCCAGGGGGTGTGGGGGCGTGGGGATCCCAGCCGTGTCCAGAGCAGCACCATTTGTGATCTGAGACTGAAATGATCAAGCCATTTAGTCAGGGCCAGACACTGTTTTCTACCCGTCCCAAGGGCAGGAGGGAGCCAAGTACGATGTCTACGCATTCTTCTCCCATTCTAGCTGGTTTTTCCCTGCAGCAGGTAATGACTGAGGAAGATGCCAAGCATCACAGGTCGGCTCCTTCCTCCCCTTC
Source organism: Dolichotis patagonum (assembly GCA_004027295.1). NCBI lineage: Eukaryota > Metazoa > Chordata > Mammalia > Rodentia > Caviidae > Dolichotis > Dolichotis patagonum. The sequence continues at coordinate 32,631 of PVJX010002489.1, read as the reverse complement.
CACCAGCCCCAAAGTCAGGCGGCCTCTGGGTAATATGTCCCCCCACCAACTGCCCACCATCCCGTTCTGACACTCTATTCCCCAGAGTGTCAGTAATGCCCAGGAGTGGCTGGGGAGACCCCAGACACCTGACAGGAGGCAGTGAGCCATACCTCTGCCTCTTTATGCCCGTTACATCCACAAGCCCTGGTTGGGTTTACAACATCCATCTGCTAAAACCCACTTCGTGGTCTTTCTCCTATGGGGTCTCGTGGCTGGGCAGACTTCTTCATCCAACAAGGAGCCCCAAATTGTGAATTTTTTGTGAACAAAAAAGTATTTTTATTAGTCCATGTTTGCAGAGCAGAAAGGTTACATTCACTGTGGGGAGCAGGTCCCCGGACACAACCTGTGCTAATTCCTTAGCTCCCCTTCCCCTCCCGCCTCCCCCTTCTCTACGTCTCTTGGTCCCCACCCACTGGTTGTTATTTTCCAAGACAGAGTCTCACTGTGCAGGTCAGGCTGACCTTGAATTTGCAACAATTCTCCTGCCTCAGCGTCCCAAGGGCTGGGATTACTAGCGTGCAGCACCACGCCTGGCTTCCTGTGGATTTTTGAGAGGTCAGGCTTGGGTGGTCTTGCTTAGATGAGATTTTCAGGTTGGTTCTGCCCCTCTGTTTTGTTTTTAAACCGTAGACCTGACACGACCAGGTGCTCCCCTCTGCACAGTGTGGGCAGAATTGTTCCCAGCTGTTATGCGGCAGCATCTGTCGTGGCAGCCTCTTACCCTCTGTGTGCCCGCTCACCGGGCACGGGTGACAGCCTCAGGCGTTAACGCGGTGCAGCTGTTCTTCCCCCTTCCGTGGGCCTTGGCTTTGGAAGCCAGCAGAGCCCAGGGCTGCAGTGTGTGGGTTCCAGCAGGACAACGGGTCCAGCTCATTCGGTGTCATGAGGGACCAGAGACAGTGGGTGGCTGGCATGCGGGGAACTGAGCTAAGGCCGGGCACCTGGAAATGAGCAGAGAGCCAGAAACTTGAGGGGAAGAGGAGGCAGCGATGCTCCCTGAGCCGGAGGACAGAACTCTACCTGTGTGTCAGGCTACTTTTCCCATAATCACAGCCAATGCAGGGCAGTTCCACCCCATCTCTGTGCTCAAACCTCGACTTATCCAGCCTCCGAGGGGCTGTCCTAAGGCCTCCGGTGAGGTGAGGTTTCCTCCTCTCCTCTCCTAGGTCTCTCCCCTAGGAATGCATTCTGGCAGAGAAGCAGTGTGCCATGAGGCGTCCTCTTGCTGGACTGGCTGTTCAGAGCTTGGCAGCCGTGGGAGGCAAATTCAAATCCTGAGTGGGTTCTTACTACCTGGGGACAAATCTCGGAATCCTTCAAGATGTCGGTACCCATAGCTCGCCATGCTTCTGAAGTAGGAGAAGTAGTTTGGTGCTGGCCGAGAGGAAAGTGGCCATGGCAGGTGAGCTTGGGAAGGGACAGTCCCGGTGGCTAGAGTGTATTCCTGGCCGAGCTACCCCAGGCACTTTGTTTGGGGTCTTGATGGGGTGGGGGAGGGCACCAAGAGCCATGAGTAACTTTTCTGGGTTTGAGAGCCTGCTCCACAGAGGGGATGTGGCAGGGCCTGGCAGAGCAGGAGGAGCCCCTGCCCACAGCACAGGAGTGGGCGCTGTTCTGATGGAGCTGGACTGGAAGCAGCTGGCTACTCCCCGAGGCCGCAGAGAATCTCTGGGAGGCTGCAGAATCACGCACAAAGTGAGGCTTCGAGTGGCATGGCCCGGTGCAGACGCCCCTACTCTGGCGTTAGAGGGAACTCCACACACACCAAAGCAATCCTGACCCCACTGCTGATCCTGAAAGCCACCACCCCATGGAAGGTTCTAGAACCTTCAGGTGGTTCATTTCTGAAGTCAAATCTCTCGAAGGTGAGCCCAAGAGTTGGAGACTAGGTCAGACAGCAAAGGGGGATGGGGCATGGAGTATTTGGGGTTCTGCCCTGGCTAGGCAGCATTCACAGGCTGGCAGATGAGCTTCAGTTCGGGGAGTGGTGTATGCCATCCTGGGTGCCACGTCGGAAGCCCTCAGGACCAGGCCTGCAGGCTGGAAACAGTGGCAGCTACTGCCGAACTCTTGAGGCAGAATTGTTTCTCCCTTGGGGAAACCAGTTTTGCCCATCAGCCCTTTCAACTGATTGGATGGGGCCACTCATATCATCAAAGATAATCTCTTTGATCTAAAGTCAACTCGTTACTTAAATGTCCGCATCCACAGAACACTTCCGCCATGACACCTGGAGTGGTGATTGGCTGAATGACATGTGGCGTGGCCCAGTTAACTCCTGCACCAGCCATGCAGCTGGTTATCTCCCCGCATCAGCCATGGTGCACAGAGGGTGCTGGGAAGCCAGGACACAGAGCAAGTGTTAAACACACCCCACCCTCACTTCTGAAGAGGAGGCAACGGTAGTGGTGTGGTCGTTACTCCCGCCGCCCTGCCAACTATTTCATGAGTATCTCATTTAAACCTCATGATAATTCCATAAAGTGTCTATGATGGTTTCTATCTCCTTAGTCAGTCAGTCAGTCGTCAGTCAGTCAGTTCTGTGAGGCTCAGAAAGGTGAGGTCATGGTCACATGGCAAGTGCAGGAGAGAGGTGCGCTCACCCCGCTGTGTTCCATGTGTGCTGCCTCCGCTGTCTTGTGAGCCCTCAGTCATTTAGTTGATTCTCAATGCCATTAGGAAGGAAAGAAGGGAGGGAGGGAAGGAGGGGACAAAGGGGGCAGAGGAAGGAAGAGAGCTGGCCGTTGGTAAAGCAGTGGCTCTCAGTCTTTTCTGCAGGTGAGTGCCATCTGCAGTAGCTGTCAGGGTGCAGGTTCCCAGGCCTTGTGGCAGCAGCTTGGTCTGCTGGGTCAGAGCTATGGGGTTTGAAATGTTGCATTTTTAGCAAACTCCCAGGAGATGCAGATGCCGGAGGGAACTTTGACTTGCACCAGGGCCTGGAGAGCTGATCAGATGCTTGGACATCTGTGAGGGGGCAACAGGGAATAAAGAAAGGCAAAGAGACCAACTTCAGGGGACCAGGGGGACGGGGAGGCGCTGGTCTCTAGTGGGCTGTGTGGTTGGCCCGCTGTTATTGGCCAGCAGGAAGCGTGGGGGGACGGGCAGTGCATGGTTCATGGGACAGCAGCTGAGAAGGTGGGTGCCTGGGGATTAGATTACGGAGGAACCAGGTTTTCTCTGAACACAGACGCCTGCATTTTGCTAACTATCTGAGCAGGTGCTGTCTTGCCTCGGGAGTGCCGGGTTATTATCAGCATTCATCCGTCTGTCTGTCCATCGTCCACAGCCAGGGGCACACACAGCCCCCGCCCCCGCACCTCCTGCTCCTGAAATGAGGTCGCACTGGCCTCAGGACTGCAGGGGACTTAGGTTACACAGTCAGGGTCCCCGTGATCTGTCACAGCGCCTGGTTCCCGATACTGGGGTGAGGAATGCACACTCACAGCGACAGCAGTGACAGCAGAAAGGTTGAAAGGCGGGCAGCTCTCAGCCTTGCCTTGGGCTGACAGAGCAGGGATAGAAGCCTGGGGGACCAGGAGCAGGAGTCGTGCGAAGGGCAGGAGGCCACGTTCTGTGTCAGAGAAGAGCAGGCCCCGTCTTGTGAGCAGCCCAGCTCCTCTGGTAAGTCCTCAGGCTCCCTCGCTGTGCTGGGCCTGGGCTGTGCTCACCCTGTTGCCAGCATTCACCAGCGTTTCAGAGGGAACCAGCACACTGGATGCTCAGATTCTGACTTGGTCGGTCGTATGCTAACTTTATGACCATGACCCAATCACTCTCTTTATTCTTTGGTGACTTTGTCTGTAAAATGGGAGCATTCATTAATTTCTGATTACCGTGAGGATGACGTGACTATTAATGTATGGGAGCAGTACCTTTGCATTGCTAAGACAAAGTCCGTTTTTATTACTTCATGGTGATTAGGATCATGGTCATCGGTGGCAGGATGAGACTGGAACCTTCGAGAGGCTTTGCTGGAAGCTGCGGGGTGATTAGACTGAACAGCTGCGGGCTTCACAGTGTCGAACTGGTATCCAAGCCAGAGGTCCTTCCTTAGGTGCAGCACAGCGCTCAAGAGCTTCGGTTGCTCACATGAGCATCTGTGGTTCTGTCCCCAGGGCCACTCCCTGTCCCCTCTGGGAAATGCCCCGTCTCCCACTACCACCCTGTGGTTCAGCTGGGAGCTGCCATGTGGGCACAGGACGAAGTTTCCTTACACGGAAGCATTGGCATCAGAAAGAATGCTTGGTAGGGACTTTTGGCACCGGGGTCCATCTGCAGAGGTGCAGCTGGGGGATAAAGCAATGCCCTGCTCCGTCCAGGAGGAGAATTAAGGGATGCAGAAGATGCCAGAGGTGGAGAGAGGTGGGGAGGGACTCACGTCCTGCTCTCCAGCCTGTCTGCTAAGGCAGTGGATCTGTGTGGAACTATCTATGGGGCCAATGGGGCGAGAGAGACAGGAGGAGAGGGAAGGCAGATATCTCGAGTTGATCTGTGATGCTAGCTGACTGATACTGAATACAGTCAGGGTAACCCCAGATGCACACAATCTTCAAAAAGTAGAAGAGAAGAGAGAGGAGTTACCCATGAGGTTCGTGCCCCCTCCACTCCTCTTCTGTCCCTTCAGCCACTTTCCTACTGTTGTTTGTCCTCATCCCATCTCCAGTCCAGTTTCCCTAAAGACAAATCCACACTGGATTGGGGAAAGTCTCACCTGCCTTGAGTGCCGTGGCATAATTGGTATCACTGTGCCGAGGAGAGTCTGACTTTTTCTGTCCTTACAGGAGCTGCCCACGTGGTTCCAGATGGCCTCTGCGGCCACCTGCCCAGGTGGCACCAGCTTGGACAGGAGCTTCTTGGTTCCAGTCCGTCCATGCCCAGGAGCTCACTGTGTATGTGTGTTCCCCTCCGCACCCTTCCTACCCATGGTGCTCTTGGCCACGTGCCCCTAAGGCAGTTTTCCTCTCCCCCACTCACCCTTTCTCCTCTCTGTCTGCCTTCCTTGGCTTCTGTCCCTGACCTGTCTTTGTGGTTTGACCTCTTTTGTGCGATGGCTGTATACACCTTGCCATTGGGCAGTGGATGAGCTCTTTGGTGGTTGGTCTTTGGAAAATTTCTTCCAGAGAAAAAACAAGATGTTTGAAGTCACCTCCCCACCTCCCCCACCTCCACTCACCAAAGAGCTGTGATGCTGTTGGACTGGACTCGGTAGCCTCACAGCCAGAGAGTACTGAGCAGGCCAGAGAATGCTGCAGACGGCCTCCACGTGGGTGGGCCATGCAATTAAAGGCCAGCCGTGTGTGCGAGGAGTCTTCCAGCAGATGCCTGGGTGATGAAAACGCTGTCAGCACATCCAAGCAGATTCTGCCGACTTTGACTGCAACAACGCAATTCTCAGGTCCACAAGGGAAACTCATCGTTTCCTAGCTCTAGTGTCAGGTTGGAGAGGAGTATTCGGAGAAGCCGGAGGATGAGGAGAGAGCAGAGGAGCAGGGGCTTTGTGTTCAGAAGACAGCTGGGGAGACGCCCACTTAAATTGGGATTTGTTACTGGGCTTTTAAAAACCAACCTCCACATGAGTTGGTTTCAGGTGTTTCCGAAGGCCCCCTCCGAGCCTCCGAAGTGCCCTTCCGAGCTCCCGGTCAGCAGTGTGGACGGCTCACTGTCATTGCTAACATGCTGTTGTGGAGTCTTTTTCTGTGCCCAGAAGGCTGCTGTGAGCCTCGAGACTCTCTCTCTCTCTCTCTCTCTCTCTCATTCTGTCCACAGTAGGCAGCATCATTTCTTCCAATATCCAGATGTTCAGACTGGGTCTCACGGAAGTCATGAAGTACCACCAAGGGCACACAGCCAGCCTCAAGTCCAGGGCCCAGTACCACTTCCTGAGCCCTCTGCGTAGTTAATGTTTCCAGCTCCTTTTCATTACCTCGGGTTTGGAGGCTTTGTGCTCCTCTTTCGGTTGTTTGTGAAATACATCATGAGTTCCTGCAAACCACAGTGACCCCACTGTATTGCGATCGGTACACGTCAAATGCATATACGGAAATGTCACATGGTACCCATCAACTGTACAAGTTTTACATGTTAACCAGAGATTTTAAAACAATGTAGGGAGACAGAAATGTTAAGGATGCCAATTCTATCATTGTATGTAAGTATCTAAGTATTATACTGCACCCCACAAATATGTACAATTAAAGTAATTTCTGTATTAATATAATATGTGTCGTATAATATATGTAATAAATAATAATTTTAAAAATCAAGCTGAGCGTGGTGGTGCACTGCTGTAATCCCAGCACTTGGGAGGCTGAAGCAACGGGATTGTGGCAAGTTTGAGACCAGCCTGGGCTACAAAGTGAGTCCAAGGCCAGCCTGAACTGCATAGCGAGATGCATTTTGCTAGATGCATTCATGACTTTTTAACCTAATGGGTGAGGTAGTATGAGTTCTTTAACCATTCCCTATGGCTGTACATTTCATCTTTCCCAGTATTTTTGGCTGTTATTTCAATGGGCCTCCTCTGGAAACTTCCCACAGGATTAGACTCTCAGCAAGGAACACGACAGACGAGGATGTGATCATCCAGAGCATTTTGATAAATGTTATCAAATAACTTGCCAGAATGATTGCTCCAGCTGCAATCCCAAAAAGAGAAAATAGTTCATGGCTGGGGATGCAGGTCAGTGGTACACAGAACTCTTGCTTAGCATACTCAAGGCCCTGTGTTCTGTTCCCAGGAAAAGGAAGGAAGGAAGGAAGGAAGGAAGGAAGGAAGGAAGGAAGGAAGGAAGGAAAGGAAGGAAGGAAGGAAAGAAAGGAAGGGAAGAAAGAATCATTGTCAATTTCACAGGAGGCAAAAGTGGTATCGGTGCTATTTTCACTTGCATTTCCTAACTTGTGGGTTGACTATATTTTCATATGTTCATTATTACTTGCATATATCCTTTTGTGGCTGAGGCAGAACTATTAACTGAGCCCATGAGTTTAAGATCAGCCTGGGCAACATAGCAGGATTTTGCCTCTTTAAAATATATCACAAAAGAGACAGGAATAAAGTGTATTAGATTATGGAAATTATGCCAGATGGCATCTCAGGGCACAGGAAGAAATTAAGAGAACCAGAAATGATAACTCACTAGCCAGGTGTGTGGTACACACTTGTAATCTCAGCACTCAGGAGGTTGAGGGAGGAGGATTGCCAGGAGACCAGGCTGAGCTACATAGTGAGTTCAAGGCCAGCCTGGACCACATAGCAAGACTCTATCTCAAAAAAAAACCAAGAATGTTCATATAACAAACCCCACGAATTCATATTTGTTCTGCTTTCTTCCTTGAGCTTCTTTAAATGAAAAAGGCTATACAAAATAATGGTGACACAATGTACCGTTATATTTGTGACATATACATAGATACATAGATAGAATAGGCACAACTATAAAGGCACGTGAAAGGGCAGGGACAAGTCGAGGTATGCAGGAAGAACATTTCTACATCTCACTGGAATTAAGTTAGTAAATATGAGAAGGTTCACTGCCAGCCATTTATCAACTAGTAAGGAAAAAACCCTCAAAAATATAGTTTAAAATCATTAAAACAGGAATTGAAATATTGCACTAGAAAATACTCTTTTTCTGTAAAAGAATGCAGCAGCAGAGAACAGAGAAAGAGACATGACCTGGCAAGCATGAGATGGTGAGTTCAATTCCTGTATCAAAAGAAGAAAGAGAGAGAGAGAGACAGGAACCATACAGAAAACAAAAGCCAAAATTTGGGCTGAAAGCCCAACACATTAACAATAGCAATAAGTATGAATAAACAATCTAACCAAAAGTTCAAGGCTGTCATATTTGGTTTTTACAAAGCATCCCCTGTATGCTGTTCACGGGAGACGCACTTTGGATTCCAAGGTAGATGTGGCCTGAAGGTGAAAGTTGGAAAGAGATCTCCCACGCAAGCCGCAATCCTACGAGCGCTGGGGTAGACACACAAGCACCAGACAACAGACTAAAACAAACACATTACTAGAGTCGAGTGGGGAACATTGATAGTGATGATGGGGCAGCCCATCCAGATAAACGATTATGAATATCTGCATCTACTAGCAGATCCTTAAATGCTTGTGGCAAAAACTCGTAGAAGTGAAAGGAGAACTAGAATACTGCATTCAACAATATTTGGACGCCTCAAAAAGAATATCCGGACGCTTCAGTACACTATAATAATGCATAGAATGACAAGGTGGATGGTGACCAGGGGTACCTAAGACCCGAGTCCCAGGAGGCACAGAGCACTGGGATCACACGGCATATGCTCCCCAGTCGTGCTAACCACCCTTGCCCTCGACACAGAAATTGACGGAAATGCAAGTCCCACTTACGCTTCAGCTGCCTGGCACACTCTGCCCTCCCAGTGGCTTCTCTCCGTGCGCATGGCCTCACCAGCCCCATCTCCTGTACCGTTCCTCATGTCACGTCTCTGACTCCCCTAACACAGGCCACTCCCCGGCACCCTGAGCTCTTTGCTGCCCAGTGCATTTGCACAGACCGATGCCACTGGCCATGCTGCGGGTCTTTCCCCCCAGCTCTGCATTTGGTTCCACCTCTGTGTCTCTGACCCGGGGGCTCCACCTGCACCTCCGGAAGGCCTCACCTGGATCCCTGGGTGACCCTTTGTGTTACTTCCATGTTTTGCACACACTCCTCCTCAGAGGAGTCGTGGTTTCGCTGCCTGTCTCTCCTAGATCGCCCCAGCTGCCCGAACAGCTTGTAGGACGGGAGCCCCTTCTTCTTTACTGGTGTCCTCCAGCGCCAGGGGCCCTGCTCCTTGGCCTGAGCCACAGGGAGGGTGCAGCTGAGCGCCTCCTGAACCCTAGGTTCTGAACCTCTAAGTGGGGGGTGGGCAGGAGGCAGAGCCTAGCTGTTCCCAGTCACCTTCATTAGCCTCTGCAACTCAGCGCCATGAGGGGAAGGAGAGGCTGAGTGTCCGTCCCGTGGCGTCTGAGCACCCGCGGGGCGTAGCAGAGCCCGCTGGTAAATGCGGTTGCTCTGTGGAGCCCTGAAGGCCGGGCCAGCGGGCTGGTAGCGACTCAGCCGGGGTTAATTGAGGCTGCTTAACCAGGCATCTCCTGAAGCTCCGCACTCATTAATGAACCCAGGGGACCCTCGCTGCAAGGCCTGGGGGTGGGGGTGGACAGAGCCCATTAGGATCACTTGTCTTCTGATGAGAAAGCGGAAACCAGGCCCACGGCAAGGCCGGAGCTGAACCTGCCAGGGAGGAGAAGCAGGTTGCTAGGGTGACGGAGGGTGGCGTGGGCAGAGAGCTGAACCCCGATGAGGTGGCTGCAGGGTTTGGGGTGATCTCCCCTCTCCCTAGCGCTGCCTAAGGCAGCTCGCTCTACACAGAGACTGGAAGGCCAGGACATTCCCCAGACCCCTCCCTGGTGCCAAGTTTCTGGATAGGATAAAGGTTCCATGAACCAGGTGATCTCGGGTGAGACTGATTCAGAACCTGCCACCTGAACAGAGAAGTGCGGCGTGGGTTTGCCGGCTCGGGCTGTGGAGCTGCTGGGGCGATGCTGGATGATGCTGGGGTGACACTGGGGCTCTCCTGCTGACAGACAAGGCTCTGGGCCCTCCTGTGGCACAGGTGCCGAGCTTTGCCACCATTGCTCTAAATCAAGCCACTAGGGGAAGACAGCAGCCTCGTGTGGGAGGGTTTATGTGCCAAGCGTGAAAGTGGTGCCTGTGCCTTCTGCCCACCTAAGGGTGAGACCTCAGCCGAGAGGTCACAGATAATCTCGAGGACTGTCAGGAAATAGAAACGCAAGGAATACTGGGAAATGAAACAGCCCTGAGCCAGGAGGAAGAGGAAATGGGATCGACGATCAACAGCCAGCATCAGGCTGGCCACACTGATGTCACAGAAGCTTCGGTTGAGTCAGTTGGCCCCAGCTTTCCCCTCCAGTGTCTCATGACCAATCGGTCAACAGCAGCGGTGCGGAAAGGCGCGCGGGACCTGGGACAGGGGTGCTGACTCGCTCTCGGCTGTGTGACTCTGACACAAACCGCATCACTGTTCCCAGCCCCAGTTCCCACCTCCATAGGGCGAAGGGGTGGGGCCATGCCTACCCCTGCCCTAACCCTCAAGGAGACTAAGACTGTGCTGGCTGCCTGGGTTATTCTCCATCTTGAACAGGGGTTTTAAAATCGGTTTTCATCCTCTCTTAAGACAGTGATCACCCGGATCCCCTACACATCAGACAGAGCTTAGGCCAGCGGAGGAGCTGGGAGTCCTGCCCCTACAGCCCGCTCGGGACCCGTCCGCTTTCCTAGGGTGGCCCTGAAGCATCATCCTGGACCTTGGACCTCCATGAAGCATACTTGGAACACTAGCTGTCTGAGCCACGGTGGGTCCCTCCGGATGTGACTGCCCAGGTCCCTGGACAGCACGGGCAGTCCCTGCGCTTGTCCTTCATTCCGTCCTCCATCAGTCTTACTGAGTGTCTACTGCAGGACCAGGACATATTATGGTTAGGCAGGAGGTGTCGGGCCCTGGTGGAAATCCTGAATCTGCTGCATAATAACCAAGGGACTGGACTTTGAGTAAGTTCTTTGTTTCAGCTTTCTCCCCCGTGAAAGAGGGGAATGCATGTAGGCTTGCTGTACCCTCTTCCACTCATTTACCCTGGGTGGGGTCTGTCGCCCTGCATCAAGTTTTCACCACTGTGATCAAATACCTGGGAAAAGCAAGTGGAAGTGGGAAAGGTTTATTGTGGCTTATGGTTTCAGAGGTGTCAGTCCATGGTAACTTCAATATCAATTCTCGGCCTGTGGTAAGGCAGAAATATCATGGCGGGAAGATGTGGTGGAAGAATAGTGCTCGCTCGTGGCCATGAGGAAGCAGGCACAGAGGAAAAGACCAAAGAGGAAGAGGCCAGGGATCAGACTTAGTCCCCATCACCCACTCCCTCTTCCACCTTCCTCCTCCTTCTCTGCAGTACTAGGGATTTAACCCAGGGAACAACGAACCACACCCCCAACCCCTCCCCCTCTCTAAATTCTTGAGATGGGGCTCTAAGTTGGGCAGCTTGGCCCCTAACTCGAGATCCTCCTTCCTCAGCCTGCTAAATAGCTGAGATTCCAGGCATACACCACCTGTGCCCAATTCAAACTTTTTTTTCTTCTTGATGTTTATTAAGATTGATCCGGAAACTGCAGGTCTTTCCATCTGCTGGTGAAAGAGTTCTCATCGCAAGAGGAAAGAAAAATGTGCTCTTTTCCTGAAGCTGCAGAAAAGCAAGTGCTATTCCAGGTGCTAAAAGCAACTTTGGCACTGTGGTCTCCCACAAAGTGTTTCCTAAGACGTGTTTCCTGGATTTTGGAAACAGTCCACCCTGGGACTGTGACTTCTGTCCTCCAAAACGTCTATATTTCTGGTCAATTGCCCTGGTAGATAAGGTTTGGTATGACATTTTGTTTTTCTAAAAGCAACAGATACGTGTGAGATTTCCTTCTGAAGTCTGGAGAATGTTACCCCTCCCCCTTTTTTTAATGTAAGAAAAATCTTTCCTTTCGTGATTCTAACTTAAACAGACGTTTGTTGGACCAAGGAGATGGGTGGGAAGGTTTGCTAAGGCCCTGAGAGTGATGGGGGTGCTGGGGATGAGGGAGCCAGGAACTGGGTGGAATCGAGGAGATTCTGAGGTTGAGTGAGGGTCAGATGGGAGACCCTGGCAGCCGTAGAAGTGTGGGACGGTGGGGAGACAACCAACCCACCGAAGCAGAAGGCGAAATGTCCTGGAAATCAGAGTGTCCCAAAGCCATGCTATTGGGAGTCTGTCTATGCAAAATCCTCCTACGAGAAGGGTCCCGGCTTAAACTTAGAGGTCCCTGTCTGTGTCCGAACAGCCCAGAAGAAAGGAGGGGTGCGAGGGTGACATGGTTCCTTGGTGACTTGATGGTGGGTTTTCCTCCATGTATCCCTGATGATGGAGCGGAGCAGAGGTCGAGGCAGGAGGCAGCTTTGCTGGAGCCCTGCCCGGCTGTCTCCTCGGGAAGCTTGGAGCCAGGGCGCAGTGGGAGGGGGGGGATTTCACAGGGCGCAGGAACCCTGAGGTCAGATCTTTGGGGACAGCACTGAACAGCCCAGAAGCCAGGCCCTGGGGCTCAGATTCTCTTTGAAAGGCTGAATCGACAGCAGACTCTGCATAAAGGTAGGACTCTGACCCACAACCTGGGTGTGGTTAAGGAAGCCCCACCACAATCCCCCTACGTGAGCCTCAAACAGCAGGGGCTTCATAACTTCCGGCTCCTCTCTTGTGTGTCTCCTTTTCCAGCCAAGGAAAGCCAAATTTGCACCCCTCGCCAGTCACACAGGACACCCCACTTCTAGTCAGCCTGCACACAGAGCCTCAGACACCACCTGCAACCAGGGTGTACCTACCGCTCCCCTTCCCTTCACCGGCCGTGCCAGCCTGTTCCCCTGGCTGCCCGAGTCTCTGCCTTGCCGCAGCAGGCTCTGCATAGAAAGCCTTCGTTAGTTCTCGCCGACCCCACAGCTGCCCCCACCCCATCCAGGTCCTCATCGGAACTGGCTTGCTGGGAGCACAGGGGTGGGGCAGATGTAGACTCGAGCTTGCTGGATTTCTCAGCTTGGCCCTCCATCAGGGGCAGGGCAGAAACATCTGGCTGTCACCCCAAGCTGTTCTCCAAGAAACAGCTGTCTCAGGGTGTGTGTGCAGCCTGAGGTGGCCGCCGGTGCATCACTAGGCTTTACAGCTGCACGCGTGGCTGCGTGTCTCGTCCTCCCTCCCAGAGAGGACATGCAGGGCCATCTGCAGCCAGGTCTCAGCCCAGCCGTGTCCCTGTCCAGCTCGGTGACCTTGGACGAGTGACTTCCCTTGCAAGGTCTTGGCATCCCGCTCGGCTTCTTCCCTGAGCGTGGTCACTGCAGGGTTGGTCTCTGTGTGGTGCACGTGTGGCTCAGGAACACCCGAGTCCCTTGGGGTGTGAGCTGAGCAGGCCAGTGGGCTGCACCCCAGAATTTATGAATCAGCGTCGCTAGGAATGGGTTAGGAATCTAAGCGGTGCCAGCTCCCTGAGGGGCTGTCTGCCCTCGAGAGCTGCGGGATCCCGGCAGCTAAGACACTTGAGCGATTATAACAGTGATCAGGGCCTCCGCACCTCCACACTGAAGGCTTGTGTACAAATACACCCAAGGCAAAGCGGATTGCAATCAACACGAAAAGCAGTGAACAAGCTGGTGGGAAGGAGAGGTGGATTCCAGCCAGGAAAGGCAGGGAAAGCAGTGTTAAGGAAGCAGCTCTCGGTCCAGGCCTCCACAGAGAGGCGGAATCTCACTTACGGTGCAGAGGCCAGGAAAGGGACAGAGGTGCCATCCAGCAAAAGTCCCTGTCTCCATTAGTCTTTGCGGCATAAAAAGTGTCCCAGTACTTACCAGTTTAAACCTCCAGTACCTATCGCACTCCTGAGTCCAGGCCAGCTGGGAGGTTCTACGGATCCGGACCAGGCAGTGCAGGTGCAGGCCTCCTTCACACTTGCAGTGCCGGCTGCCGATGGGCACCCTGGCCTGTGCACTCGTGCAGCAGGCTGGTCTGGGCACCTAACCTGGTAGTGGCAGAGATCTCAGCGTGAGAGAAGGGCTTACAAGGCCTCTTGGGGCCAAGACTCAAAATCCCCACGTCATCGCTGTCATGCTGCGTTCTGTTGACCAACGCACGTCGGTGCAGATAGGACTTAAGGGGTGGAGACAGAATTTCTGGGTCTTGTTGGAACAAGCTGCAAAACATGGTAGAATCTGGGGAACCTGCCACAGGCTCCCAGGCAGGATGATGCCAGGCGTCTGCCTGGAGCCCCAGAGAGCAGGGGTTGGGGAACAGTGATAGACTTGGAGACCATGGCTGGGAGTGTCCCAAGCCTCGGGGTAACTGGGTCCCTCCCTGAACTGCTGACCACCCAGAATGAGCAGCTGCAGCAGAGACCACCAGCATGAGGACACTGCCCTGGACCCCTCCAGCCCAGGAATATTTCATCATGGGCAAAGGTAAGCCACTGATGCATGTGATGTTTAGAAAGCAGACCAACTTTTACTCCATCTTAGTTTTCTTTGCAAATCCTCCATTGCTAGCAAATGCAGTCCAGGTCCCCTTAGTGGAGCCTTGCCTAGAATTAGGGGAGATGAAAGAGGCATCAGCTTGACACTTGGTCCCTGGTCACTGGTTACAGATGCCCCTTCCAGGAAGCGGTGGGATGCTGCGTCTTCAGGATGGGCAGCCTGGTCTGTCTCACAGAGGAGGAGTCTGGCCCTGGTGTGTTGTGGGCTGGTTCCCGCGGTGTAGACGCCCCCACCATGGCCCCTCCCAAGCTGTCCACATGATGTCTCCGAATAGAGCTGAGCAGAGATTCACACATGATGGGCCGCAAAGGCAGCAGCTGGCCCTGGAGCTCCCCACATCCGGGGACAGGTGTAGGGCAGGGCAGAGAAGGGCAGGGAAGGCTGGGATTTGAACAGAACCTCTGCGCTGGCTGCTTAGCTTTCTCTGCCAGCCACAGCAGCCCCCCCACCGAGGCCTGGGGGGCGGTGATCCTGAGGGGTAGCGCGGACTTTTCAGGGTGCAGTTCCAGGTGGGGTTTGTGGAGTGGGAAATCGTTCAAGCCTGGGTTTCTTTGACTTCACCACTTGGCCTCCCCCCGACAGTGTGCCTCATTTTCCTACAAGGCCCCTTGTATGGGCACATTTTGTCAAAGACTCCCACACACGCACTGCTCCCTGTTCACTGTATTCCTGCGGTGGAGTTTGTCACTGGGTCCCCTCCCTGGCCTGCAGCAGAGGCAGCATGAGCATGGCAGGGGAGGGGAAAGGGAGGTCCACAGCCCCCTCCACCAGGGCTGGGAGCTCGCCTTCTGCAGCCTGACAGATAGGAGGAGGAGGGCTCCTCCCTGCACTGCCAGCCCTGTCTCCTCCTTAGGGTGGCTCCTCTGTGCTAGGAAACGGGCTTGGCTGAAAACCTGTTCCCTTCTGGGTCCTGTGAGGGCCTGGCAATGGAGCTGAGCTCCTGCCTGCAGGACACAGAGTGACGGTGGCTAGAGGGTCCTCGTGACTGCTGTGAGTGGCCCTGTTTGTCCTGCAAAGCCCAGCCTGATTGTCCCTGTGTGTACAGGTGGCAGCTGGCATGGTGGGACCCTAATTGGAAGAGGCTCCTGTGACCTTCAAACCAATTAAATGATTTCTTGAGAGCGGGGAACAGCTGGCAAAGAAAGCACTTGTGATTGCTCTGGGAAGCAGGTGACTGGTTCCGCCCTGGGAGGTCAGACCCAGCCATCTTAGGAGGTCTCCACTGCGGGTGCAGCTCCAGTCCAGAAAATTGGCCTCAGGAGGCGCCAGAAAGTGACAGCAGCAACCTGGTTCTTTCAACAGCCGCTGTAATGAGGCAGAGCTGATTGTAGAGGGAATCATCGCTCCCGGCCATCAGTAAAGTGCCCCTGCCAGAAAGCAGAAGCGCCTTGGATCTGCTCCCTCCACGGCACAGGGATGTGGGGGTGTGGGGGTGTAGGGGTGTGGGGGTGTGGGGGTCAGCAAGTCAGCTGCGGGCCGGAACTGCTCTGAATCCGGACTGTCAGGGTGGTGATAGGGTCACGTGCATTTGCTCAAGTACTCACACGGCACAGCTGTGCATTTCGAAGGGTCTGCTTCACCCCGTGTACACTGTCCCTAATTTTATCCTCACACCAAGCACAGCCATGGGCCCCCCAGACCCACACAGCCCGTGGGGTCCGTGAGAACTCTGGGTCCCGCCCATCACTCCTGAGGTCCTCTGAGTCATCATTTAAAGCAAGGAGAAGGAGAGACAGCAGCACAATGATGCAGCAGTCGTAAGCTCTGGGGTCTGCTGACTGTCCTGTGCCCAGGCCACCCGCCCCTCAAAGCCAGAACCTTAGGAAGAATACAAATTTCATCCTTTACATACACGACAAGCATCCACGTACAGAAACCTCAATGTTTTTCTCTTTTAATTTTAATGTTTATTATTCCTTGAGTGCAGGACATGACGATCACATTCCCTGGGGAGCTGGCACATGTACCCCACACCTCTTAATTCCTTTTCCTTCCCTCCCCCTCCTCCATCTCTCACTTATCCTTTTCACACACGGACTCACAGACACGCGCTGTGCACAAGCCTTTCGCCACACCGTAGTGACGTGCCGTAGATGGGTTAAGTCGGGTGCCCACCTGGCAGTAACTTAGTGCCCTGTCAGGACGTTCTAAAAAATGGTGTAATGAGAAGTGGATAGAAAATAATTTTTTTCTTTCTTTCTTTCTTTCCTTTTTTCTTTCATTTGTTCTTTCTTTCCTTCTTTAATCCCATGCACAGAGCTTCTCCCTGTTAGGACCTGAGTGACTTTCCACGCGGCAGTCACCACGGCTCTGCTGTCCCCCCTGCCAGACTGCTCAAGATAGAAAGACCAATGTGTGTCCATGATCCCAAACCCCAGAGCCGTGCCTGACACACAGAAGGTTACGGAAAGAGGGTTCTCGACTCTCTTTCTGTGAAAACTGTGGTAATCATGTGGCTCTAAGGAGAGAACAAGAAACAGAAACACTGCTGACCACGGGCCCCTTGGACACCGGTGCCCAGCCGCGGTGAGCTGGGGATGTGAGGGAAGCCGGGGATGGCAAGGCCACCACGGTGTCCCAAGTGCCAGGAACAGGAACAGGAAATGAGATTCCCAGCTGAGAAGCTGGAAGCGGGTGGCTGCAGGGGTTTATGACAGCCCAGCTTGTCCCCCCACCCCCACTCGGGTGCCTTAAATGATTTAAGGTCACTTTACCAAAAACTTTTTTTTTTTTAATTTTATTTAAAGAGGAAAAAAAGTAAAACAGAAAAAAAGGGTAGAAATAATACAGAATTGTCTACGGCCACAGAAAACGTTTTGAAATGAAAGCAGCCCTGTGCAAGAAATCTGTTGAGGACACAGAGATAATTCAGAAAGTGACACTGGGTCTCCGTTATTTTCCTTCGGCCCTGGGTGATAAGGTGCTCCCCACATTGGCCCTCCGGGACCCAGGCACCCCTCCCCCATCACAACCCAGACCTGGCACACACCCCCAAGTCCGTCCTCAGCGGCCTCAGCCAGCCTCTCGCCTCTTTCTGTCCTTAGGGTTCTGCCCTTTCCGGACTGTCACAGATGCACTTGTGTGTCACCTTCTGTGTTTGATGTCTACTTAAGCAGCACGGTTTGAGATTTGTCTGTGCTGCTCCACGCCTGTCCTCCTATTTTGTTCTTCTTCATTACTGAGCTGTAGTCCATTGTTGCATATTCTACAATTTGGTTTTTATTGAAACTTAATTTTATACCCTGCTGCGTAAAACTTTACCTGCTCATGGAGTTCCACGGGAGGCTGTGCACGCGTACACACTGTGTGATGCTTGAATCAGGGTAAACGTATCCATCTCCTCATACAGGTGCTGTTTCTCTACGGGGAAACCATGCAAAATCCTTTCTTCTGGCTCTGTAGTGCTGTTTGCAGTCTATACTTTGCTTATTCACCTACCAGCTGGCAGGCCCTGTGCCTCTCAGCGTTAGGATAGACATCTCTTCTTTGATTTTGTATCTGAGATAGGATCTTGACACATAGTCCTGGCTGGACTTAAACTCACTCTGTGGCCCACCCTGGCCTTGAACTTGCAATCCTCCTGCCTCGGCCTCCTGAGTGCCATGCACCATGATACCCAGGAAGTCCCTGCTTTTCCTTGTCCCTCTACTTGGAGTCCCTATGTTCTTTTTCAGGGCTTTATACTCTTTCTTCTGGGATTAGTAAGTAAGAGGGCAGATTTAGTTCTCAGCTTTCACCTTTCCTGTTTTTGCTTCCTGTGATCAATGTGACTTTGGCACTTTCGTGCAAAAAAAGAAAGAAAAAGAAAGAAAGAAAAATATCCCCAAGGAGAAACCTCCAACCTGCACATTCTGTCTTTCTCAGTGGCTCATCTTTTAATCAGGAGTCAGGGTTTGGGGTAGTGATGGACAGGGGCTGAGCTGAAAAGAGGTTTTGTTTTGTTTTGTTTTGTTTTGTTTTGTTTGAGACCAGAACCCAAAGGTGCTCTACCACTGAGCTACATCCTCAGTCCTCTTTTTAAAAAATTTTGAGACAAATTCTCTGAGTTGCTCAGGCAGGACTTGAACTTGTGACCCTCCTGTCTCAGCCTCCCAAGAAGCTGGGATTCCAGACGTGTGTGCAGCTTTTTAAACATAGATTTGTCAAGAAGAAAAGAACCTATGTGACTGTTCATGAGAGTCTCCCCCTTTGGGCTGGGCCAAGGCGCATTCTCCTGACACTGGCATGGGAAGAAGGCTGCAGACAGCAGGACTCCCAGGGCCAAGTCAGCGTCTGCCTCATGGCTTTGCTCGAAAGCCGGGGGCTGGGGCGGGGGTGCCCAGAGCAGGGAACAAAGGGGCCGGACGGCCCAGAGACCAGGCGCTGACTTGTTTGATTGGTCACAGCACCCATAGCCTTGGGTCCTCTGTCCTTCAGAATTCCAGGACTGCTGAAGTCCCTACCTAGCATTCTTGCCAACACAAGCTTCGATGACAGGCTTGGAAAGCCTTGGGGTGCCCTCCAGCAGCTGCGCCACACTGCTGTCCGCACCTGAAATCAACAGACCATCTGGCCTTATCACCCTGGGCTTCCGGGGCTCAGGGAGACATTGGGGCTCAGAGCCCCAGCCGTGCACATTGATGCTGGCACCCTCCACTGGGAGGCAGCTGGGATCGCCTCGGCTGCTGTGCGGGAGAGACCCGAGGGTCCCCTGACTGGCGGGAGAGATTTACACCAGTGCCTTGCTCTCTGGTCGGGTGGACAAGCAGCGTGGCTTACTGCTCCAGCCGGGCCCGTCTCCGCAGGCTTCCGTTCATTCCCCGGGTGGCCGGGGGCTGCAGGGACAGCTGTCAGGAGCTGGCAGGCATGGTTAGAGGTCTCGGGTTTTTCCAAACAAGTTTTTAAAATTTCACATTTCCAGAGTCATTAGATGAACATTACAAGTAGAAAAGTTGACAATCATAGGGAAAAAAAAAAACATAAAGGAAACCAAAAGCCATTCCACAACCCCACCAGTCGCAGATAATCCTTACAGGCATTTTGGAATATCTCTTTCTACCTGTTTTCAATATCCAGCCCTCACCAAATATTCTGTTTTTAATCTGTGGAGTGGGGGAGATACTCTTGTGTATTTTCACAGAGGAGGAAACTGAGGCACAGATGTCAAACAGGATGCCCAGGGGCATTAGCTGATGGTCTGTGGGATCGGGATCTGAACCCTGGCAGGCGGGCCACACACTGGAGACCCACTGCCAGCACACCATGGTCTGGTGCCTGGCGTTAGCTCCTAACTCAGGGCCACTGACCTGATGACCTTGGTCCTTCCTGTCACAGCTGGTGGGGCTTGGGCACCAGGCACGCGTGGGCACCTCCTACGTGCAGGGTGTGGCCGCTGTAAATTTAGCAGCGATGGCGTCCTGTTGGCAAGAACCTCAAGGAGACAGACAGCAGGGTCCCAAGCGTGTCCTTGCCCGCCTGCTGGTGTGTTGCAGGCGCGGGGATCCATGGAGAGACCCCCAGTGTTCTCCTGGGCTGGGCAGTAGTGGCGTTTGGAATCAGGCGATGATAGAAACACCATGGTTCTGAGCGGCGTCTGTGTTGCCATGGTACCCAGACAGCCCAGGGGACCAGGGAGAGAGAGCATCCCTGCACCCTGCGCCCCTCCACAGCAGAGCTTTCGTGCGAGGAGGCCCAGCCCCAGCCCTGGGGGACCCAATGCCAGACATTCCAGGTACAGTGAGGGCTCAGAAGGCTGAGTTTTGTGTGGGTGACAAAAGTGCTCAAGGCAGCCAGTACCTCCTCTTGCCCTCTGCCACCCTGCCTGCCGCCCTCAGAGCTCACCATTGAGGGACTCGTGGGACGGGCTGGGCGCCCCCCTTCATTCCTCCTCCAAGGCAATGACATGAGTACCGCGTACCTCCCCGAGGGGCTGCGCAGACGAGAGGAAATGGACCCAGTGGCCGGCCAGGGTATGGTGTCTGTGACTTTGCCTTTGCCTGCAAACATATAGGTCATCTTCATGAATGTCTGAACCCCAAGGCGGGCGGCTGGGCTGTGTCAATGCCACTGTCTTCCAGGCAGCGTCCTGACCGCCAGCCTGGTAGTTCCTCCAGGCAGCACTGGGCCGAGGGTGTCAGGCACACGATTTCCCGAATCCACACCAAGCCGGTTCTGGAAGGTGAGGAAGGCACTCAGGGGAGTGAGTTCCCCGGCTGCCGTGAGGCCGAGCCCACGCAAACCCGGAGCTCTCTGACCCGCTCGGGTCGCTCCTTCAGCAGAGCTCTGACACACGGAGCTGCTTTCCACCAGAAACACCCAAAACTTAGACTCTGCTGGGCTCCTGTGGGTTCTCTCTGTTCAGGCAAAGTGTTCTGGGTTCAGAAAGTGGCCCGTGGAGAGGAAGCGAGGGGCTGCTCTCCATCCATCTTCACACTGCTGCGGTACCACCCGTGGCTCCCAGGAGAGCTCCAGGGGCAGGAGCTCTGCCCTGCTGGCAGCTGTGCCCAAGGGAACTGGTGCAGCCCCTGCCACACGCACTGCACGCGCTGGTGAAGGCTGCCTGCAGAGCTCCTGCTCGGATGGTGAGCTCTCACGGCGACCACACAGGCTCGTGCCATGTGTGGACCAGCCTGTGGCAATATCTCCAGAGACAGGAGGGCCTGGACAGAGACCTGAGTCAGGGCACCGGGCACGAAGGCCCATGCCTTCAGCCATTCATTCACCAGGTGTTTGCCACGTATCCACAGTGACCAGGGCCATGCAGGGCCCACTGGGAACTCACCGTGCGGGGACAGGCAGCTCACGTCCCGGAGTCGGGGGCTCAGGATGAGACATGCCGGAGTGGGGCGCTGGGCTGCAGGGACCAGGCCTTGCTGTGAGGAGTCCCAGAGCCAAGGGTGGGGTTTGGCCAGCAGGGTCCCCAGGAACAAGGGCCGTGGGGTGCAAGCTAGCCAATGAGCCAGGTACCCTCGAAGGCAGTGAGGTGAGTGGTGGCCAAGGTGAGGTAGGAGTGAGCTATGAGGCTATAGATGACCTCATGCGCTGGCTCTGGTCCACCCGAGCTGGGGCCTTGGAGGATATTTATTTGTTTTGGTTGTGGGTTTTCTTTGTTTTTGTTTTTACAGAGCTGGGGATGAAACCGAGGGTCTTGAGCATGCTGGGTAACCAGTGTTCCTGAGCTGCATCCCAGCCTTTATTACTATTATTATTATTATGTTATTTTATCTTATTTTACTGTTGAGACAGGCTCTTGCTAAATCGCCCACACTGGCCTCAAACTCTTGATCTTCCTGCCTCAGCCTCATGAGTAACCGAGATGACAGATGTGTGGCTGCCACGCCTGGCCTTTAACTTTTACCTTGGTAATTTGTATTTTTAAGGGACAGACTCAGGCAGAGGCCACAGTGGATGCAAGGCCAGCGTGAGGCTGCGGTAGGTCGGAGGCTTCGTTCTAGGACATTTTGAAGGATTTCCTGGGACACGAATGTGCACCCGCAGGGGAGAAGAGGCAGCCCAGTTGTGCAAAAATAATTTTTCAAGTACTCTCGTGCATGTTTGGCATTAAAGTCTGATGACCACAGCTAGGGAGAGGTGGCCAGGGCAGCTCCTTATAACCGAGGCCTTGAGAGGGAAAGGTCTCGTGTCGCACTGCAGGTGACAAGCGGCAGAGCAGCAGGAAGATAGAATCCCCCAGGCTGTGGCTGGGCCCCAAGCTCCGCCCTGGCTCACTGATCCGCTTTGGAGAGAATCCTGAAGGGAGATCCCTGGGACCCGGAGCTGGAGCTGGGAAGGCAGTGCTAGGCGCCCCCGCCCATGCTACAGCCAAGGACCAAGAGCCCGGCGCTGGTCACTGCAGCTTCGGGACACAGGACTGAGAAGGAGACCATGTTGCCAGCTGCCCAGGCCCACTCCTCCCCTGTCCAGGACACAGGGACACAGCAACCCGCAGGCCTCTGAACAGGTGGGAAGCGCAGGTTCTTCAGGTGCTGCAGGCCCAACCGCCGGCTGGAGGCTCCCGCGGCGCACAACGCTGAGGACCGACCGACCGACCGTGGGCATCTCTCGTTACTTGCTCCTCGCGCGGAGTCCTGGCCACAGCCTTTAGAGCTCAAGGGACTCCAGTGATGGGGCTGGTGACACCGGCTGCCATTAGGGGCCACTCCCACCCTGGAGCCCCAGGACTCTGGGGGCGGAAGATCATCTCAGAGCCCTGAGGTGAGAGCAGCGGCCTGGGACAGCAGGGGTCACGGGGCTGCCCCTGGAGTCAGAGCAGAGGCTGGACAGGGAGGACCCTGCTGGCTTCTCTTGTTCCCCATGTTCATGTCTACTGATGCAGCCGCAACCACACCCTGAGGCTGAGGACCCCAAAATCAGTGCAGCCTCAGCCCAGCCCCCCAACACCCAGGGCAGGGCGGGATGGAGAGGAAACAAGAAAACCCTGAGATGCCCTCACCCCAGGGAAGTGTGTTCATAAAGCCACATCGATTACTCATTACTGCTCTCCACCGACCTGCACTTCAATTGCAGCTGGCGAAAGTCAAGTTCTCTGCAGAGAACATCCCGGTAAGAATAATGATTAGGTACTAAAAACCCAGACACAATGAAATCCAGATTCCAGAGAGCGCTCCAAACGGAATTAAACAACCTTCGGCAGTTGGAGGTCTTCCAGCCGGCAGAGAGATACAGACCTCGAGACCCTGGGAGTCATCAGGAGCTGTGGGATTGGTACGGAGGGGTCAGGATTTTCTGCAAAGGTCTACGTGATTCTATATGATGGATATCTATATCATTTGCCAGGCAAATGAGACATTCAAGTATAAACTGAAACTATTACTTTATAACCCATGTTAGGGAAGACACACCTTGATAAACGGGATGGGGGAGAGGTCAATTCCAAATAATTCAGAGTTTTTGAAATCAAAAGGTTTTATTATATATTCTGAATAAATACATCATCTTCTTAATTTAAAAGATTTAAAAAAAACATGAATGCTTCCCTTACTCCTCTTCTTTCCCCTAGCTAAAATCCAGATTTCCACAGGGGCCCACTAGCCTTCAGCTCTGAGCAGAATTTGCAAGCGATTATAAAGGTGAAGATCAATGCTTAGCAAAAATCAAGCCAGCCGGGAAACCTTGTATTTTCAGGAGCTGTGTAGGCGGCTTTTCTGATACTCCTCCCTCGCCTTCCGTGGGCATCCGGGAGGTGCTGAAGAGCAGCCGGCAATCCCGGCTCTCGCTGGGCCGACTTCCCAAGAGGCACCCCCTCAAGAACCTGAGGTCCAGTGTCGCCCTGCAGCCAGGGACCCCAGCCTGACCAGGTGGTGGCAGCTTGAGTGCCCAGTCCCCTCTGCCTTGGCCTCTGACATGAGATTCTTACAGAAAAGATTTTTATTCCTGTGCAGTGCGCTGGGGGTGCCTTCCAGTTGTCCCCAGTGTCGGCCTGGAGTTCACTGGACCAACCGTCCCCTGTGCCGTGGAGTCACGGAGAACACAGGGTTTTCCACGGGGCTCCCTCCCTGCCCAGGGGACCCTGTCCTTTGCAGCTTTGTGAATTTCCTCACCCATCCTCTCTCGCCCGAGCACACCGGTATCTTCCATCTCAAACACCGCTCTGAACAGGCCCTGTCTGGGTGTCCGTCCTCCTTACCTCCTCCCCTTGTCTTAGAGTCCCCTTCCACCCCTCGTCCCCCAGCTCAGGCTGTGGCTGCACCAGCAGTGGCTCTACATCCCTGCCTGCACTGCTCAGTCCTGGGGCACCTGGCAGTGGGACCTGCACCTGCCATCCGCCTTGCCTGTGTCCAGGGCCCAGGGCCTGGCTCTTTCGGGCTCTGTTCTGTCCTCTGTGTCTCCAGTCCTGCCCGCCCCTCCTCTGGGCATAAATCCCACTCTAACACCCTAACCTCTGCGGCTGAATGGAGAGGAGGGAGATAAAGGCCACTGCCCTGGCATCGAGTTGCTGTGGAATAAGACAGACACACATGCAAAACCCCGAGGAAGTCACTGAGAGGCCCCCGAGAGCAACATGGCGTCCTCAGCAGGCCGGAAATCCCAGACTTCCCAAGGTGGGGGGAAGGTGGCCAGGCCCCACCCTCAAGCCAACACTCAGCTTGTGCTTCCCAGGCACATGAGTTAGTTGCCCTGTCACCCCAGACCCTTGCGTCTTCTTGCCCAACTCAAGACCCAGGAGCCAGTACTTCCAGTGGAAGCCAAGCCGCGATGTAAAACAGTCGGTTCCTGGACCCCCTCCTCCTGGAGCACCAGCCCCAGACAGAGTGCCAAGGTCTGCTGCAGCCAGAGGGGACCGACTGGGCAGGAGCCCGGAGGCCACAGTCAGCGGGAGGGACTTGTGATGCTCCCAACAGGAGAAAGAAGGCCGAAACACGGACAAAGAACAGGGGTGGAAAAGCTGGGGAATTGCTGGGGGGTCCCCAGGGCAAAGGTGGCAGAGATGGCCCAGATCCGGAGCAAAGGGGAAGTCTAGGGTGAGACCATGGTCATTGGTATCTGGGAAACCTTCACGTCCCTGCTGCCGCCACTGTCCCAACAGAAAGAGCTGGAGACAGAGATGCAGAGACAGAGTTAGAGACAGAGAAACAGAGACAGACACACAGAGAGACAGAGACAGAAAGAGAGACAGAGATAAACAGAGACAGAGACAGAGACAGAGTCAGAGACAGAGACATAGAGACAGAGACAGAGTCAAACACCCAGTGCCCCGGGTTTTTTGGTCAGAGTCAAAGGCCTCCTGCCTGGGACCAGAAGGAAGCAGGGCCAGATCCAAAATTTATGGCCCCTCCACTCCCCTTGCTGAATGTAATCACCGTGTACTTGAAGCAGTACTAATAAAAATAAAAAAGAATTTTAAACGATTTATGGCTCCTGACGTGCCTCCTTTGGTGTGATTCCCTGAGAGAGAAAGAACATAAAAGCATCAAACTTTTGCAAAATTTACAAAACGCCGTGATCAGCGAGTTCTCGGCCAGAGCCTGCGGCAGCCTCAGCAGCATTCCTGGGGACCTTCCTCCGGCATGGACAGTCAGGGCCTCAGGGAGGCCAAGCCCCCGAAGACCACAGAAACCTTGGCAGTGCTGTGTGTGCTGTCACAGGCGGTGAATTGAGGGAGTCTGGGTCAAGCTGCTCTGGGTCACACAGCTGGCGACGTGCGACCAACAGCTGGGTTCTCGGGGCCCTCACCTCAGCACTGCGGGAGGCCCAGCCTGAGAAGCTGGGTTTCCAGAGGACCCGGGGCAGGGTGACCGTGGGCCAGCAGGGGACACCAACCTGCTCTCTGGAAGTTTCCAGAGCGTGGAGTCTGAGAGGATGGAACC
Organism: Dolichotis patagonum; assembly: GCA_004027295.1. Classification (NCBI taxonomy): domain Eukaryota; kingdom Metazoa; phylum Chordata; class Mammalia; order Rodentia; family Caviidae; genus Dolichotis; species Dolichotis patagonum. The sequence goes on along the minus strand of PVJX010002489.1, from coordinate 7,147 downwards.
CTCCTTTCCTTTTCCCTTCCCTTTGTTTGTTTGTTCGTTTGTTCTGAAATGCATAGCAATCATCAAAAAATAACACTTTACCTTAGAAATAGAGGGCAGCAGCTTGACGGGACAGCACCCTGCAGGAGGAGCCGGGGAGGGAGGTGGTTTAGACGAGAAAAAAGAAGAAAGCAGCCCTGGAGGCCCCTGCCCTTCGCTGGCTCCTTCAGGGAGCCCCACATTGCCACCGAGGTGCTCAGGGGTGATGTAGGGCTCCACTCTCTCTTCCAGGGCCAGGGGCCACCAGGCTGGTCTAACCCTGCCTCTGCATGGGTAGTGACACAGGCAGAATAATGGCCCGAAGATATCCACAGCCTCTGCCCTGTCCCCTTACAGTCAGCTCCTCAACGCTCTGCAGTGTGACAAAGTAGACAGAGACAGAGTCAGAGACAGAGTCAGAGAGACAGAGAGATACAGACACAGACACAGACACAGAGACACGCAGGCCTGGAGAGGAAGAGTCACAGGTACAGCCAACGAGAGGTGGCCCCGAAGGCTGGATGGAGGGGGTCGGGGTGCAGCTCAGCCGCAGAGCTCTTGCCTAGCAAGCTTGAGGCCCTAGGTTCAAGCCCCAGTATTGCAAAAAGAAAACAAAAGCATAAACAAAAAACGAAAGTTTGAGCTGGCTCAACTCCCTGACACGGCTGAGACAAAGGTCGGGGCGGTCAGTGCCCGACTCTGGGTGTCCCTGAGGTTAGAGGCAGAGTCAGCGCCAACTCCTTCATTAAACACCCTGGGCGTAGGAGGGTCTCACGGGAGCAGAGCACCCCCTCACCATCGCCCACCGTCTACACAGTGTTGCCTGGTCAGCCGTGGTGACCTGAGGCCTCCTGGCCATGGTCCCTGTAGACAGGAAGCTCAGTTCACTGCGCTTGAGGTCTGTGTTCAGGAAAGCGGCTGCCAAACTGGGGTGGGGGTCCCAAGTCAGACCTGCCCACCCCACAGCCAGTGTCTCAGAGTTCAAAAGGGGGGCAGGGCAGAACAAGACCAGGCACATCAGCCTGCACCCATAATCCCGGGTATTCAAGAGGCTGAGGCAGGAGGATCACAAATTCGAATCCAGCCTGCACAATTTAGCAATTTAGGGAGACACTGTCTCAAATAAAGAACAAAAGGCAGTGGGAGGGGTAGTTCACTCAGGAGTCCCTGAGTTTAATTCCCAGAGCCCCCTCCCCACGTCAAAACAAAACAAAAACCGATTCTGAACACAAAAAACACTTTACCCAATCAATTTCCAGGCCAAGGCAAAGTTTAGAGACTGCTGCTCAGTGCAACCCAGGACTTGTTCTTCCTTCCAGGAAGAGGCCCAGGTCTCAGAGGGGAAATCTAGGCTCTCGGAACCCACACAGTGGGAAAGCCTGCCCTAGAGAGCTACATTAATCGTGGACATGGGATTTTATTTCCTTCTTAAATTTTGCATATTGTTACAGCGGGATGTGAGACTAGTGTGCTTCTCAAAGCAGGAGTGTGCCCTGCCCCTGGCGACCAAAAGCGTCTCACAGTGAACGGCAAGGAGTCCGAGGTGCTGCGCCAGGAGAGTTGCTGGGAAGGTGCGGTGGATCTCTGGTCAAGCAGGGCTGAATCTGCCTCTCAACAAACTCCCTTTTAAAAAAAATTAAGCCAGTTTGATTTGTTTTATGTCCCCCACAATGATAACTAGGACAAAAGGATAAAAAGGAGGAATGGCGAAATGGAACATGGGATATCAGCACGTTTCATTGACATGTAAGCAGTGTGTGTAGCAGACATTGCTGGTGGGCTGCTTAGCATCCATGCCCTAACTTCTTTCTCCTTAACAGAATCTCAGCATTTTTCAGGGCCCACCTTTTCCAGTGGCCCAGGAGAAGATGATTCAGAGTTAAAATCCAGACAGTTCCAAACTAAATCAAAGTAATCCCATCCCTTGCCAGTGATTGGCTTGGGAGTGGCCATGTAACCACTGTCCTCCAATGAGATGTGAGAGGTGCTCCATGGGCGGGGCCTCTGGGGAAGTTTTCTTCCTTTTAACTAGACTGTGGACTCTGAACAGTGATATACTACAGAGGTAGTCCCACCCCTTGCCAGTGATTGGCTTGAGAGTGGCCATGTGACCACTCTCCTCCAGTGAGATGTGAGAGGCACTCGGTAGGGGAGGCCCCTGGGGGTGTTTCCTTCCTGGTAACCAGACTGTGGGCCCAGAATTGTGATACACCTAGTGCATCAGTCCACTTTTTTGTTTCTATGACAGAACTACCTGAAGCAGGCTACTTATGAAGAAGAGAGATTTATTCAACCTCCCAGCGGTGGAGGTTCAAGGGCAGGGTGCCAGCGGTGGTCCCCTTCTGGAAAGTACCTCATGACAAATGGCACCCAGTGGAGTTTCTGCAAAGCACACATCTAGAGCCAGGAGGCGGAGAGAGGATGCGAGGAGCTGGGCTGCCTTCTTTGTAACCGTCCTCTTCCAAGACCTACGTGGGGTCACATTTCCCCACCAGTACCCTAAGGACCTGCCACTTCATCTCTTAAAGTTTCTAACACCTCCTAGTACCACCACCTTGGAGACCAAGTTCCCAACATTGAATCTCAGGAGGGACGTGAGCCACCCTCAAACCACCTGGAATGGCTGCAACCACTTTGTGACCACAAAGTGCCACTAAACAAAATGGCTAGAGCAGGAGGGACCTGCACCTCCGATGACGTCATGCTGCTGAGCATTCTCCTGTGCCTCGTTATACTGAGCCACAGAGCAGTGTGCATCCGGGGCTCCAGCTGCCTGCAGCCCTCCCACAGAAGCTGACTCACTCTGATTTCACCGAGAATGGAACTGAAGCCCAGGTGGAGAGCTGGGTGTCCCGGTCGGACAGCTTACTAATGGCAGCATGTGACAAGGAACGTCCCTGCCTTCTAGTATGGGGCTCATCCTCTCATGTGCTGGTTCTAGAATCTTTCCAGTAATTGAACACCCCCCACCTCCACCTACATCCCACAATCAGCCAGGGCCTCTATAGCCAGATGTATCCACCGGAGTTCATCTGCTTTGAATCCAGCAGGCAACAGGACATCTAATTAAGCAATTAGGGACAGGAAGGTGACATTTCTGGGGCCTTCCTGCACTTTGTCAGGAACCTCTACGACCCCTCCCTGGGTTTTGTGACAGACACCGGCAGCTGCTGAGCTCTCTGGAAACCAGGTCCTGTGGGCGCTCTATGGTGGCTGCACTGCAGCTGGTTACAGACTGGTGTCTGCACCTGGATAATCACCTCCCCATGACTGTCATACTGGTGTCATCTGGGCCAGAAGGGCTATTGGTTTTTTTGTTTGGTTTTGTTTTTTTGGGTTTTTTTACTTACAAGAAGAAAAACAAAGCCCTTTGCAGATTCCCAGTGACCTGACACTGGAAAGAGGCTGACAGGAGCTCCTAAGTCAGCAATGCACTGTGAGGAGCTTAGAGGTCCAGCTAGCATCACACTGACCAAGTATGCTATTGATGAGGGGGGGAGGAGCCTGCAGGAAAAGATGCAGGTTTTCCTCATGCACGTCCTTCCACTCACACCCAGGCGCGTGCACAAAAATATGCAAATTACTGAGAAGCCAGAGCAATGGGGCCTCTGCTATGGCACCCTCTGCCCAAGGAAAATTCAGCCTGGAAGCTCCAGAAGAAGATAGGTTAGAAGTCTGGTGCCGTAGCGGTGACTTATTTTCTTTCTTTTTTTAATACATGGTCTCATTATGCAGTTTAGGCTGATCCCAAACTGACTTTGTAACCCAGCTGGTTTTGAATTTGCAGTGATCCTCTTGCCTCAGCCTCCCAAATGCTGAGATTACAGGTGTGCACCACCACATCTGGTTGTGATTTCCATTTTGGGCTGGATCAGACCTCTAGCTCAGATTCACAGGCAGCACCATTTCATCTCTGTTGCAAATACCCCTCTCTTGGAAGAATTCCTTACGCTTAGGCTGATGGTAAAGGTGTCATCCATCCTGTACCTACAGCATCGTCTCTCAAGGCCAAAGGAGGGCTGAGGTCCTCAGGTGGTCCTCTGTGGGCAGGGCTGGACTGGGGATTGTGTGCCTTTGTGTGCCTTCATGGCCCTGGACTCGCTTCCCTGACTGGCTCTGTGTGCACGGGGTGAGTGTGCAAAGGGAGGGTGAAAGAGGTTGTTATTGCTCAGGTCACAAATGCTAAAGGCTTGGTCACCAGCCTGTGGTGCTCCTGGAGGTAGTGGAATTAATAGGAGGCGGCACCTGGGGGTGGAAATAGGGTCATTGGGGGTGTGGCCTTGAAGGGGACTTCTAGATCCTAATCTCTTCTTCTCTTTCCCTTTGCATTGTGCCACCTTGAGGTGAAGTCTTCCTCCACCAGCACTTCCATGCCCAGATGTCCTGTGCTACCACAGACTCCAGGCAATGGCCAAGTCACCATGGACTGAACTCCCTGAAACTATGAGCCCAGATTAACCTTTCCTCCTTTAAGACAGTGTCCTCAGGGGAGTTTCCAAAGATGGTGGACCGGTAGGTAGCAGGAGAGAGATCCTCTCTGAGAGAGACAGCTTAAATGCCAGAATTTAACACCCTGGAGAGACTCAAACAGAGAGAGATGGACTCTCTCAACCCAGGAAGAAACTAAAGTTTAAAAAGCTGCTCAAATATGAGGGGCTACCATTAGTGAAACTAAGATCAGCAAGCCCAGCACCCTCCTCGAGCCACCTGAATTCCTGGCCGAGAGCAACCTGACGACAGAACCACGCTGATACGACTGGCTTGAGCGGCTGGAGCGTGGAGCTGAACAGCCCGGCGGGCGGCTTGCCCGGACCCGGCCCTGCACACAACCCACACAGAGGCACCGTGAATTTGCACCGCAGCCACACTGAAGTCGGAGGTCGAGGAGCCGAGCAGTTCTCAGGGACCGGCATCAACACACGGTGAGTGATGAGAATAAGACCCTCCCAAGGGAAAGGGGAAACTGACTGGAAGACATGTTGGATTTGGGGAGGACAGCCCTAACTCCATAAGGAAGTGACTTCAGTTGGTTGCTCCCCTCGCCGAGCAGATTGGTGGAATCTGCTTGGATTGGGCCATGCCCCTGGCCAGGACCCAGTGGGTTGCTACAAACTAATTCCCTGAGCACAGCCGCACACTGATGCAGTGAAGGCCTGCAAAGGTTGACTGGCCCGGAGAGGAGGAGCCAGTGCACACTGCACTTTGAACTTCACTCTCTGATAGCAGCCGGCAGAGGGCAGAAGCCCCTAGCCTGCATGCTCCAGAGGAGCCTTAACCAACAAACAAAGGGACTGGGAATTGCACTGTACACTTGTATGGAAGGAACCAAAAACATGACGAGAGGGAGAAATAAGAAAAAAACCCCAGCCCCCAACCTTGAGAACATTGATCCAGGAGAGGTAAATACAAAAGAAATCGAGGGCAGCGAACATGCAACATCAAACACAGCAGTAGCAGACATAAAGAGATATCTTCAGGATCTCGTAAGCGGGACCAAAACTGAAATATTAATTCAACTTAAACAAGAGATAAGTAGATTAATAAAAAAAAGGCTGGGCACCTCTCAAGAAGACACAGACAGAAGAATGGAGGAAAACAAAAGGGGAGAAACGTTTAATGAAGAAAACAAGAAAAACCTAGAATTCATGAAGCAAATTCAAAGAGATTATCAGGAAACTAAAGACTCCATAGAAAACTGGCAAAACTGCTTGAAAGAAACCAAAGATAGACTATCAAAAATTGAACGCAGGCTTGCAATGTGTGATCATGAAAGGGAAGATCTCTTAAAAATAACAAGGGAGCAAGCAGTAACAATTGGAAGGCTAGAGGATGACAAGAGGATCTATAACTTAAGAATAAAGCATGTGAATGAAGAAGCAGGAGTCAAAACAGAGGAATTGCAAAGGCTACTCACAGAAATTATTAAGGAAAATTTCCCAAGCATAGAAAAAGGAAATGATATGCAGAGTTATGAAGCATACAGAACTCCAGCCACCTACAACCCACCTACAACCATAATAATCAAGATCCCAGAAATTCAATATAAGAACAGAATATTAAAAGCCATCAGAGAAAAGAAACATATCACCTATAAAGGAAAACCCATCAAAATCACGGTAGACTTCTAGACACAGACCATCAGGTCAAGAAGATCTTGGAGTGAAGTAATTCAAGCTCTGAAGGAGAACAACCTCCAGCCCAGATTGATGTATCCTGAAAAACTCTCTCTAGAAATTAATGGAGAGGTGTTGCCGAGGGAAGAGACAAGATGGCGGACTGGTAGGTAGCAGGAGAGAGACCCTCTCTGAGAGAGACAGCTCAAATGCCAGAATAAAACACCCTGGAGAGACCCAAACAGAGAGAGATAGACTCTCACAACACAGAAAGAAACTAAAGTGCAAAAACCTGCTCGAATAAGAGGTCCTGGGGCTACTATTAGTGAAGATGAGATCGGCGAGCATGGCACCCGCCTCGAGACGCCTGAATTCCGCCCGACCTGAACAAGCAATCCGCGAAGAAGCAACTGGCTTGAGCCGCCGGAGCCCAGAGCTGAACAGCCCGGCATGCAGCTGGCCGGGACCGGCACTGCACACGACCCACCCAGAGGCACTGTGAATTCCCACCGCAGCCGTGCTGAAGTCGGAGGTCGGGCAGTCCAGCAGTTCTCGGGGACACGGTGAGTGATGAGAATAAGACCCTCCCATGGGAAAGGGGAAACCGACTGAACGACATGTTGGATTTGGGCAGGACAGCCCTAACTCCATAAGGAAGTGGCTTCAGCTGGTTATTCCCCTCGCCGAGCGGATTGGTGGAATCTGCTTGAACTAGGCCACGCCCCTGGCGGGGACCCAGTTACTTCCCTGAGATCAGTGCACACTGACACACTGAAGGCCTGCAAAGGTTGACTGGCCCAGAAGGGAGGAGCTAGCACACACTGCCCGTGGATGAACTCTAATCTCTGATAACCTATTGAAGAGGGCTAAAGCTCCTAGCCTGCGCCCTCTAGAGGAGCCTTAAACAACAAGAAAAGGGTCTGGGAATTACACTGTACACTTGTATGGAAGGAACCAAAAACATGACGAAAGGGAGAAATAAGAAAACACTCCCAGCCCCCAACCCTGAGAACATT